>PVJL010004631.1:94292-116043 GCA_004026885.1 Lyroderma lyra
TACAGTGCATTGTCAACTTGATGTATAATAAGTTCACCACCTAATGTGACTTCTCTTTCCATCACCTTATATTTAGCTTCCCCCACTCCTCTCCCACCCCCTCCCCTTTCTCCCCTCCCTAACCCACTCATCCCCAAATAAACATTAAACTATTGATTGTGTCCATGGGTTATTTGTTTGTTCATTTCTTTTTTTCTTTCTTGATAAGTTCAGCTAAAGTTTTGTCTATTTTGTGTATCTTAAAATCTTTTACTTTGATTAATCTTTTCTATTGTTTTTTTTTTTTTGTCTCTATTTCATTTATTTCTGCTCTGTTATTTGTTTCCTTCCTTCCATTAACTTTGGGCTCAGTTTGTTTTTCTTTTTCTAGCTCTTTCATGTGTAAAGTTTGGTTTTTATTTCCTCAAGTAGGTGTCTATCACAACTCTGCATTCCATAAGTTCTGATATATTGTTTCCAGTTCAATGTCATAAGATATTTCTCATTTGATTTCTTCTTTGACACACAGTAGAATATTGTTTAATCTCCATATATTAATTAAATGTCCAGTTTTCTTCTTGTATTGATTTCTAGATTTTTACTATTGTGGTCAGAAAAGATGTTTGATATGATTTTAATCTTTTTAAATTTATTAAGGCTTGTTTTGCAGACTAACATTTGATTTATCCTGGAGAATGTTTTGTGTGTACTTAAGAAAAATATAGAATACATTCTGCTGCGATTGGATGAAATGTTCTGTAAATATCTGTTAGTACATTTGATCTAACATGTAATTTAAATGCAATGTTTCCATATTCATTTTCTCTCTGGATGATTTATCCATTGTTCAAAGTGGGGCATGATGTCCTCTACTATTATTGTATTGCTATGTATTTCACTCTTCAAATTGTTAATATTTGCGCTATATGTTTTAGTGTTCCTATGTTGGGTGTATAAATATTTACTAATGTTATATCCTCTTAATTGAGCCCTTAATTAATCTCCTTATCATTACATAATGACCTTCTTTGACTCTTGTTAACTTTTGACTTAAAGTGTACTTTGTCTGACCTAAGCATAACTACCCATTTTTTTCTTTGTTTCTATTTGCATGAAGTCTTTTCCCATCACTTTACTTTCAGTTATGTGTGTCCATAAAGCTACAGTCTCTTATACACAGCATATAGTTGGGTTTTGCTTTTAACTCCATTCAGCCACTCCATGTTTTTTAATTAGAGAATTCAATCTCTTTCCGTTTAAAGTAATTATTGATACTTTGAACTTACTGTTGCCATTTTATTGTTGTTTTGAGTGTTTTGTAATTCCTTTGTTTCTGAATTCTCTCTTGTTCTCAATTTTGTGATTTGATAATTTTCTATAGTGATGTGCTCTAATTCCTTTCTCTTCACCTTTTATGTAACTACTACAAGTTTTTCCTTTGTGATCACCATGAGGATTACATAAAACATTTATGGCAGTCTATTTTAAGCAGATAACAGCTTCGCTTCAAGTGCATACAAAAGCTGTACATTTTTACCCTTCCCCATATTTTGTTTTGTTTTTTAGGTATATAAACTGTAATAAGAAACAGGGCTTAGAGATTTATTTCTTCTTGGACACACCCACAGTGTGGCCTTGGCAACTGGTGGTCTTGTTGTGCTGACCTCAAATACAAAGTCCTGAGAAGTGATGCAGCCCTTGCTGAGCCCAAATTTTCTTCAGTCACTTCAGGTCTTCATGGAGGTTGTTGTCCAGACAATTGGCCAGGACCTGGCTGTATTTTCCATTTTCCACATCCTTCTGTCTGTTTAAGAACCAGTCTAGAAGCTTGTATTTGTGTACTTGGTTCTGTGTAATGGTGACCACACTTAATCCTCAGTGAGCTCTCCTGCCCCCTTGGTGATGTCAATGCTTCCTCAGCACCACTTGGGTATATCTTTGCTCCATATCCTTAACTGCAGTGATGGCAAAGGTAATTTTTCACCACTCATTGACATTGGTGTTGAGTCTTGCAAAATGTGCTGTAACTTCTCAGGGATCTCTAGAGACATGGCAGCAGTCCCAGTGGCAGAGTATAGACCTCCCGTGAAAGAGCTTTTCATATTTTATTTTAATATCACAATTCTTTTAACATTGTGCATACTTTTAACATTGTATCTATTAACAAATTATAGTTATATATATTTTTAATAATTTTACATTTTAATATTTATAGTAAAGTGATTTATCTACAATCATTACAACATTAAAGTGTTTTTAGTTTAACTGTATATTTACTTTTACCAGTGAGTTTTATACTTTCATATGTTTTTCTGTTACTAATTATGGTACACTTTTGTTTCAGTTTGAAGAACTCCCTTTAACATTTCTTGTAAGGCCAATCTAGTGGTAATGAACTCTTTCAGTTTTTGTTTGTCTGGGAAATTTTTTATCTGTCCTTCATTTCTGAAGGACAACTTTACTGAGTAGAGTATTCCTGGTTAGCAGTGGTTTTATTTCAGCACTTTGATAATATCATTCCATACATTCTGGACTGAAAGTTTTCAGGTGAAAAATCTGCTTATTTTCTTATGGGTAAGCTGACCAGATGTACCATTTTAATCAGTACAGAAAACAATAGTATTGTCCCAACTCAAATGGTATATATGGTCAGTCTAGTTTCACTGGGAAAAATTCAAGTTGTCATTAGGCTGACTGACCATATGTACCATTTGAAATGAGACAGTACTACTGTTTTCTGTCCAGTTTAAAACAGTACATCTGGTCAGCTTACTTATGGGGGTTCCCTTGTATGTAATCAAGTGTTTTTCTCTTGCTGCTTTTAAGATTCTGTCCTTGTCTGTAACAACTTAATTATAATTTTAATGTATTTTGGTATAAATCTTTCTTAATCCATCTATGGTACCATTTGGGCTTCCTTGATTTGGATCTCTGCTTCTTTCCCCAAGTTAGGAAAGTTTTCAGCCATTATGTCTTTGAAAAATCTTTCTGACTTTTTCTCCTTCTTCTCTTTCTGGGACCCCTGTAATGTGTATACTGGTCCTCTTGATGGTTTCCCACAAGGCCCTTAAACTATCTTCACTGTTTTTCATTCTTACTTCTTTTTGTTCCTCTGATTGGATGAACAGCACTGTCCTATCTTCATGCTCACTGATATTTTTCTCCACTTCATCTACTCTGCTGTTGAACTCCTTTATTGAATGTATCAATTTTGTTATTATATTCTTCAGCTCTGATTTCTGTTTGGTATACTTCTTAATATTTTCTCTTTTAAAAAATCTCACTTTGTTCACAATTGCTCTCCTGACCTCAGTGAGCATCTTGATGACTGTTATTTTGAACTCTGCATCAGTTAAATTATTTCTCTCCATTTTATTAGGATGTTTCTGATATTTATTTTGTTCTTTTGTTTGAAACATTTTCCTCTGTTTCTTGATTTTCCTTGACTCTTTGTGCTGGTTTCTGAGCATTAGATAAAACAGCTTCCTCTCCCAGTTTTCAGAGTTGATTTTGTAGAAAACAAACTTTGTCATTCAGCCCAGCCTGAGCACCTGGTTACCCCTCAAATCTTTGTGATTGTTCAAGTTGCTTTCTTTGTTAGTGGCTCCCCGTAGTTGAGGGTGTGCCAAAGTGGGAAATCACATTCAGCATCTAGATGCAGGCTGATTGAAAGCCAGATCCTGAGACAGCAGCTGGAAAAATATACAATTATGCCCCGTCTAGGGAGGAACTGGGAGATAGTGTTTTTTGCTCCGTCTTTGCTGGTCTTGGGTATAGATCTATAGTGGGGCATCACTTGTAAAGGGAAGCCTTGAAGACTATCAGAGTTAGGAAATCTGGGGAACCATTGCTTGGGTGGAATTGCAAACACTGGGGTGCAGACCTTCTTCCAGGAATATACTGACAACCTGCAGTAGGTTAGAGGAAGAGGGTGGAGGACATGTCTGCTGTTCCCTAATCTCCATGACTGCAGCCAGCCTCTAGGTGTCTGCTAAATTAGGAGCCTTATCCTCAGGCATCAGCTTTCAAAGTATGCAGATGGCCCTCTTCAGGAATAGACTGGGAGATGGGTGATTTTCTCTGCTCCCTCTGTGTTGAACCATGGGGGAATACCTGTGGGTGGACAGTCATGATGAGTACAATTAATAATTGCTTGTTTCCTGTAGCCTATGGGTTTCATGGGTACAAGTCCTATTCTAAAGCAGGTGTTTTGAGTACCTGTGCCTCAGATAGGAGTCTTAAAAGGAGAACTAAATGCAGGTTCAAACCGTGCATTTCTCAGGAAGAAGCTGGGAATTGGGAGGTCACTCCCAATTGTAGCACACTGTGCCAGGGATGGGGTTTATGGCAAGAGTGTGTCTCAGCTTTTTTTACCCATTTCAATTGTGAATATTTTCTCATTTGCCTGACATATAGGATTTCTTTTAGATGTAATTGATCTGTGTATAGCTGTACATTTGGTGTTTCCATGGGAGAAAAAGAATCATCTCCTATGTTGCCATCTTGGTTGACCTCTCTATTTCACCTCTATTATTTAAGGACATTTTTGCTAGGTTTAAGATTCTAAGTTGATAGATCCCACCACTTCCCAAGCTATTTAAATTTATATAAAGATATTATATCTTGTCTTGGGGCTTCTATCATGTCTCTTTATAAAAAAAAGTCAGCTGTCAATTATATTGTTGTTTCTGAGAGATAAAAACCTTTATTTTGTCTGATTGTTTTTAAGATTTTCTTTTTTTGTTTTTGGCTTTTAGCAGTTTTGTTATGATGTGCCTAGCTGTAAATTTCTTTGTCTTTATAGCACTTGAGGTTCTTAAGGCTTCTTATCTATGCTTGATAGCTTTACTTCGTGTTGTTATGTTTTTAGTCATCATCTTAGTCTTGATTTTGACTCATTCTTTCATCTCCTTCTGAGACTCCAATTTTATGCATGTGAGAATTTCTTACTGTCATCTCTCTTTTACTGTCTTTCGATATTTTAATACTTCCTTCTGAATATTTTCTTCTAATGTAGTATCTTCCAATTAACTACATATAATCTGCTGTTAAATCCATTTATTAAGTTCTTAATATGGGGAATCATATTTCATATTCTAAAATTTTCATTTGAGTTCCTTTTGTAGTGTCTCATCTTTTGCTAAAATTCTCAATCTTATCATTTTTTTCCCAATTTGGACATTGTAAGCATAATTATTTTAGATTTGTGTCTAATAACTCCTTTATCTGGAGCCTCTATAGTTTTACTCTTTTTTTCCCTACTGATATGTCATTCACACTATGTTATTTCTTTATATCCAGTTGTTTTGTATTATATGGTGAACATTGTATTTGCAAAATAACTTCAGAAATAATTTGAAGCCTAGGATTATGTTACCTTTCTCCAGAGAAGTAAAGTTCTTATGAACATTAGCAATTCAAGATTATGTAATTTTACAAATTGGGGAGCTTTTAAACAGTGACTTCACTATAGTTTGGGGACATGTCTACTTTCAAGTCCCCATTTCTTTTAGGGTATATTCTTCAGGATTCCAGTCTAAATTATGGGGATTTACTGTGGCTTGTTTTTTCTTTGTGGACTCTGACTTCTTTGTCATCACCTAAGCCCCAGCAGGTTGTCAACAGCTCGCATTAGCCTCTTGACCACGGTCTCCAAAACTGGGATCAGCCTCCGGGGAAAAGTGGTCCTAAACACTAAAGCCACTTCCTTCAATCTCTGTCTTCTTTTGGTGCTTGGCTAATTCTTCACTCGACTTTTTGATCTCTAATGCCTTTATATTCTAATTATTCAAGAAATTTTTTAGATGAACTAAATAGATGTATATGTGCTATAAAAAAAAGTTTGATTTGGATTTGGGTAATTTTCTCTCCCAGGGACCTTCACAGGATGGCGGCAAGCTATCCTGTGTATTGGTTAAGAGTATGAGGTTTAGAGCCAGCAAATCTGGTTCAAATCCTTGTTTTGCTTCTATTAGCAGTGTGATTTTTGGCAACTTATTTAAACTTTCTGATTCCCACTTCTCTCAGTGGTAAAATATGATGATTATAGCTTCTTTGCTGACAAATAAATGGACTAATATTGCAAAGACATAACGTAGTGTTGGCATATAGTGTAAGCACCCAACCATTCTTATTCAATATGAACTATTTAAATATTTAATGACATCTGCCAAAGATAACTATTTTAGATTTAGAATGATTATAATTGTGGGATATTTTTTTTCTGGTATTGTGTTTCAGGCAGGAACTCTTAGGACATGACTTTGAGGTCCTGGCAATACTTGCTTTGTTATTTTTCCATACTCAAAGCTTAGCAATGTTCACGCTATAGAATTCAGGTACCCAGTGGAATACTTCTTTGCATTCTGGGGTCAATCACACACTCCAATTAAGGAAAATTCTGCCTTTGTTTACATGTAGCCTTAAAGCATACAGCCATGCAGAGATGTGTGAGACTCCTAGTTATGTGTCCAAGTTGCTACAATTGTTCCATCCATCTTAATGTCTTTATTAGCTCCCTCTTCACCCACAGGTGAGGTCAAATATACACTAAGGAAAAAGTCCCCATGATTACCCTCACGGGCCTCATTGTTATAGCCCTTGAGAAATGCACTTGGCCCTCTTTTACTTTGAGAGTTTATCCAATCTTCAGGAGACTATTCCTGCCAGTGCCACCTGTGGGGCACTTGAAAGCAAGTTCATTTAAACATCAATAAGTAGGAGTCTTCATTGACCTCATGCTGCTTAATTCCTAACCTAGTCTTGACCCCAGAGTCAAAACCTGACAAAAGTCAATAAAAATAGCAAACAATGTTATGTTATTATTGGCAGACTTTGCAAAACAATGAGAGGGTTTAACAATAGTTAATTACAGCTTAATAGTTGCTAACAAGAATTGAGTGTTTACAATGTGGCAGGGGATGTACACACATCCCCTCATTTGATTCATGTAACAACCAAATGAGGTCAGCACTACCATTACCCCTGTTTTACAAGGGAGGACTGTGGTTTATAGGGACAAAGCACTTAACCTGAGGCCACAAACCAGTCACAGGGTTTATGTCAGAGTCTGTGTGACCTCCATGTCAAATATTTGATTGAGAAACTGAGACTCTCAGTTTATTATGGAGGGAGCTGATGTGAAATTTTGAAGGAATGTCCAACAAATTAATAGGTCTGTGTCTACAGAATTGCGCTGTTAGAATGGGATAGGTTGTGCTTTTAAAAACTACCCTGATGAGAACAGAGCCTAAAGACCTAATTAAAACAAACAGGTTAGCAAACATCAAAAACAACCCACTAGAATGGAGTCTAAAAGCAAAGGGATATCATTTGGTCATGTAAGTGATGATGTTTAATAAATAACCATAAAAGGAGGCATTAGCAGATCTTGAGAAGAAGCTTTCTAGAGAAGCTTACAATTGACAAAATGAAAGGCAACTCTCTTACGAGCCTGTGTAAAATTAGCTTTCCAGTTCTGACTGGCTTATGAGTTTCCACAGGATCTCTGACTAGATACATTTAGGGGGTAAGCATGCTACAGAATTTACCCGAATTAAGGATTCCAACAGCCCAACCCAAGGCCTTCCACAGAAATCATTGCACTGAAGGATCTTTTATGAAGGTGAAATGAATTATAATAAGAATAAAATTTTCTAAATTACTTAGTAGTCCAGCTGCCTTGACTACTTAGACAAGATTTTATTTCTTTCCTGTGAAAACTTATCCAACCACAAGCCTGAATGAAGTCTGAAGGGTGAGGCCTGCCCATGCACAGATAGTTCCAGTTACTCTCACTCATCTCAGGGGAGGAAATAAATTTCCCCTTAACTTTCTGAGACAATTAAAATGTAGCCTCAGAAGATTATCATGAGTTTGAGGAGTCTTTCACTTCACCTTGGCCTTTTAACCTAATATGGCTAGTCTAAGTATGGATAAAAATAGATTCAGGGACTGCTAATGTCAAAGTTAAAGAGCACAGGTGAGAAGGTCTAAAATACCAATTCCAAAAGGCTGGTGATGAAGGAGAGTGGTCACAGTCTCTACCAGGCCTTTGAACAATGACAATATATAAGTGAAGTTCACATGTATTTTGCTCTGTATTCTTCCAGTCAGCAATTCTTGATAATGCCTGGCACATTAAGTACTCAATGAATTCTTGCTGGGTGAATAAATTTACTTAGAAAGTGGCTGAGCAGGTCAAGGCTTTGAGTTGGATCTTAAGGGATGAACTTGACCAGTGGAGAAATGATCAGTTCAAATCAGAGAGGAAAGCACATGCAAAGAGTGAAGGTGACTTTGAAGTTCTCGTTGAGGCCCATGCATGGGCAGTGGTGCCATAAACTAAACAAGATGGTGGATGGAGGACAGTCAAATTAATAGCACTCACATGATATTTTGCCTCAAAAGTTGAGAAAACTCATGTTCAAGAGACTGGTGCTGGAAAGAGAAGTCACATTAGGTGGTGAACTTATTATACAACAAGTTGACAATGCACTGTAGAATTGTATGCCTGAGACCTATGTAATCCTTGCTAACAGATGTCACCCCAATAAGTCTAACAATAAAAATGAATTTAAATAAATAAATAAGATTTTTTCCTGCAATGTAAATGACTAATTAAGGCTTAATGTTTCATATTTCTAAAGAGTTCAACTTGCTTCTGGAATCATACTATTCTGACATAAAATGAATAAAATCCATGGACTAAAAAAAAAGAGACTTGTGCATTGTGATGAGTGTTCCTGCCTAAAGTTGCCCTTCTCTGTATTTACATAACTGGAATCCTCTTATAACCTTTTTAATTGTTACATTTTGTGACTGTCCTAGAGCTTCGTCTTCGTATCTTTTCAATTTTGTTACATACCCCATGGGGTATTGTTTACTAAGGTCTGAGGTGATCATGAGCGAACTCTCCAAAAGCAGGAATTTTATTTCAAATGTATTATGGGTAGGCTGCCATTTATCTTTTTCACTTCTCACTAAAGATTCATGTGTCTGTGTGTCAACATTTTGTAGATGAGAAAATCAAGGCATTAAAATACAGCATCATTCAAGAATGGGGGGGGCGATTACAAAATTAAGGTTACCCAACTCAAAGTAGTAAAGATTGATATGCCTGGAATGGACAGCCACATGGCTGAAAAGCACGGCTCAAGTGTGAGTAATTGAGATCAGGTCTCTGGAGAGCAGAGAAAAGCAAAATAACTCTTTCATAAATTAAGTCAATGTCTCCCAAATTGTGAGTTTTCTAAATTGAGCATTACCCAAAATGTACATTTCCCAAATTGTGAATCTGTTAAAGATTCTGAATGTATATTAGCAGTGGAAGGTCCTGAGAAGACCAGCAGCAAAGGGAAACTAATTTCATTTAACCCAGATTTGATCAAACTCATTTGATCTTGTAATGCATTTTTCCTGGGACATCTATTCCTATCTCCCAGGGAGGTGTGGGAAATGTTCAATTCAGAAGCTAGTGTTTAATTTTATAGTGTCTGGTATATACTAGGTGATCAATAAATGCTTTTTGATTTTTTAGAAGTAATTTTCTAATTACTTGTCAGCTATTTTTTATTAAAATGTGGATTTTAAAAAAGTGAAGTAGCTAAGACTTTCAGAATGAGGACAAAACCTTAGAATTAGGAAGGAGGTGGCTTTCTTAACATCTGTTAAAAATAATTTTTAAAATTCTACCATCTGATGGCCTTCCCAATCCCAGGATAAATTATTCGCTCAAGTTCCATATCGTATAGTTTCTCTGATAATTCTGCTTAGATGCCTTCTGAGTGTGAGTAAAATTTAATTATCTCATCTCCTTCAATAGCAGAATAGATTAATTGCTTAAAAGAAAAAAGAAGTCTTGTTACATGGGCGGAAAGGTGTAGAGTCCCCGGTGTAATGCTCAAGATATAAACATCAAGGTGTGAGTTTAAATGATGTCATTTGTATATTTATTAAAAAATAGAGCAAAATTTCCATATAACGCTATTTTTCAATTTGTTTTGAAGTTTATTTGTTTTTACGGAATGAGAATAAATGTGCTCATCAGGCAAACTGCAGTTCAGATTTTGGCTCCATCGCTTACGAGCTATTTAACTGTAATCAGGTTTTTGAGCTTCCGTTTCCTGTTTGTGAAATGGCACGGATCATATTGGAGTACCAGAATACAACATTTCTCATTTTCACATTTAGACTTCTTCAGGATGATTGTTGCTCACTGTTATCCTTCTACAAAGCAAAGCTTTCTAACGGACAGCCCACTCCATCCCACTCACAGTTCTAAAGGACAGAGATCCAGGCAGAAAATAGACCTACTAACAACTAACACATGAGATGCGTACGGTCACCAATCTTTTTCCCTTAAACAGAAATGCAAAACTCAGGATCACTAGGCTTACACAGAAAACTGCTGCATGGAAAAGAAAGACCAAAATAAACTAAAAAACTGACCCAGTAGGAAAAAAAGAGACAGTTAGGAAACAGAAGACAACATTAAAAGCACTTTAATAACTATGCCAGGGGTATTATGGAGAAAATATTTATATCCTTTCAGATAGAACAAAAGGCTAAAAGGAAGAAACAATTAGAGAATAAAAGAGGGTGCTTGTAGATTAAGAAAAATAAGACTGGTTGAAAACTATTTTAATTAAAGAAGGACTAGGAAACAAACCCAAGGATTCTCTCAACTCTCCCAGAATGTAGGGGGAAAGAGACAAAGGAATGGAAAAACGGTGCGAGTGAAGATCAGTCTAGAGGCTAGAAGATCAATCTAGGAGGTTTTACATGTACAGATGGAAATATTTTAAAAATTAGCAAAAAAATAAATAGTTGATAAAAGATGTCCAAAGCTGAAGGACAAAATTCTCCAGAATAAAAAGAGCTTCCCAAGTGCTCAGAGCAACGAGTGAAACGAACCATTCCTAGATACACCTTTGATGTGTCATAGTACCAAGGACAAGAAGTAACTTCCCCAGGCTTTTGTCCCCGCCCGATAGCAATCAAGTATGAGGGCAGAAAAATGGTATTTTCCAGACAGTATGATTTCAGAAAGTTTATCTCCCATACATACTTTCCTTTCAAGATATTTTAATATTTGAAGTCTGACAATCAAGTTCAGAAACTCATCCTAGAAAAAGTGCTACATTCCTCGTTGCTGAATATCACTGCGGTTATCTTCCAGGTACTCCCCTTGGGAAGCTATGCACTGACACCAGCACCTAATCCACACTTCAAAGCAGTTTTGGAACTCTTTTTCTGGAATGGCCATCCAAGCTGTCATCATATGACCTTAAATGTCCTGAAACATGATGTCCTGAATGTCATCAAAATGTCTGTCTTCCTTTCAACTTTTCCTTTATCTTTGGGTAAAGAAAAAAGTCACTGGGGGCCAAATCAGGTGAGTAGGGAGAGTGTTCCAATACAGTTATGTGTTTACTGGCTAAAAACTCCCTCAGACAGTGCCGTGTAAGCTGGTGCATTGTTGTGATGCAAAAGCCATTAGTAGTTGGCCAAAAGTACAGGTCATTTTTTGTTTGTTTGTTTTTCTTTTTTTGTAGTATGTGGGTAGCTCCCTGGCTGGGAATTGAACCCAGGTCACAGCGCTGACAGCGCCAGTGCTGAAGCCTTAAGCCACTACACCACCAGGGAATTCCCAGGTCGTTTTTATCTAACTTTTTCATGCAGCCTTTTCAAATAGTAAACTTGGTTGACTGTTTGTCCAGTTGGTACAAATTCATAATGAACAATTCCTCTGATATCGAATATGGTTAGAAACATCGTTTTGACTCTTGATTTGGACTGACAACTTTTTTGATTGTGGAGAATTGACTGACTTCCATTGTGCACTTTGACACTTTGTTTCAGGGTTGTATTGATACACCCATGTTTCATCATCAGTGATAACACGGCCCAAAACTTCATCTTGCCTCTCCAAAAGGTCTTGGAGAACTTCAACTCTCCTTTGCTTTTGTTCATAGGTGAGGTCCTTTGGGACCATTTTTGCATATGCCTTGACGAGATTTTCACTTAAGATTTTCCTGTTTCTCTATCAGCGTTTACTTGGTCTTCTATGTTTCTCACAGTCAGCTGAGATTTCGATGGACAATTCAATGAATTTTTGTAGTATTTTTGTCAGTTCTGCTCATTACTGGCTGCCCTGACCTTTCTTTATCAGTGACGCTTTCTTTTCCCTTAGAAAAATGTTTAATCCATTTGTACACTGCTGTTTTCTTCATGGCATTATCCCCATAAACTTGGACTGACATGTCCTTGTTTTCACTTCCATTCTTGCCAAATTTAACAAGGAATTTAATGTTTGTTTGTTGCTCTATTTTGAGCTCTGGCATTCTCATGATAGCACACAAAAATATGCAACAACAATAATGAACACCACTCAGCAAGACTCCACCACACATCCACACGAACACAGCTGTGGGACACAGAATATACCAAGGTTATGAAGCCTTACCGAGTTGTTTGTACAGTGCTACCAACATAAGTGCATGGTAGCAAGTTCACGAACTTAATTGTCAGAACTCATATACTCCAGAGAAACAAAACAAAATAGAATAAGGACTTTGTGGGGCCTAGGACTCTGTGTTCCAATCCAGAGTCCTGAGAGCAGTGAGAAAAAATTACAACAAATGCATGGCAGGCTTAGTGGACAACCAGGACAGACTGGAGCAGAAGGATGGTGAGGAGATCGGGGGTGGGGGTCTCCAGGAGAAAAGGAACTTAATAAAGAAGACAGGCTTGGGGGAAATTAATCACAAAGGTGATTAATGTAAGAACAGCAGCATCCATTGGAAACTCAAGGGTTATCAGTGGTAGGGTAGAAGAATGTATAATGAAGCTGAATGTATAATAAAACTATAATTCATATATGAGGCAAACTAAAATGTGACAATATTGGAGGACAAAAACAGGGAAATTCCACTGAATCTTAATATTGGAAACATCCTTTCTTAATTGGCTCAGGGGTTATGATGTTAGACTTACTAAAAGAATATAGTCCCAGCTGTCGATGGATGAATCGTGTAGACTTGATTGCAACTTGGGGACCAAATGTAAAGTAAATGTTTATCTCATAAAGTGAGACATGGAAGATAGAGAAAAGGGCAGAAGTGCCAATAAATTTATTTTTTCAAGTGAAGAATCAGACAGAATATTATCCAAAGTTAATGAAAGTAGAAATGTAGATTTAATATAATACTTTAAATTACAAACATAAACACGGGAAGAACAAAGATAACAAAGATATTGATGTCAGACACCAGGGGTGTCCAGACTGTTGGTAGGAAAGGGGAGGCAGTATGGAGCTAAATCTCCAACTTTCCTACTGGGGAGTCTGTAAATAATATATTTTATTGATAAGTTTAAAAAACAGTTATAAGCGTGTTGTCTATACAGAGACAAGCGCCGAAAAATTGAAAATGGAAACAACCTTTTCGAACGGGGACCTCGTCTGTCTCATTTGTTGGACAGTGTACCCCTAGTGCCTAGAATGGTGCCCAGCACACCTGCTTGATAAAGAGTGACTAAAAAGAAGTTGACTCTGGGAATGGAGAACGAAAGGGCAAGAGGGCTGTCTCTTCCCAACACTGAATGGTTTTCAGATGAAGGTATTATTTTGATGGAAAAAAAAAAAAAATATATATATATATATATATATATATATATATATATATATATATATATACATAATTGTGAAAGTACTTAGAAGACTAACAGCATGCCATGCATAGTAGTGGTTTCATTGGGGAAGTGACCGGTAAGATGACCCCTGAGGAAAAAATCAGCCAGGTGAGGGAAGAGAACGTTCCAGGCTGAGGGAACACCTGTGAAGACTTCAGTAGAAAGGAGATCCAGGTGGCTGGGACAGGGTGGGGCGTGGGAGGAAAGCTCCGTGAGAACCTGGGGAAGAAGGCAGAGACCAAGTCTAAGAGGGCTTTGTAGGACACTGATGAATTTCCCAAGAAATGCGGCGTGAGGCCTATGACTTGTCTGTACTTCATTACCACTCTTGCTCTGTGTATGAACTTGGGACCAGAGCTTCCAAATAGCTCTGTTCTTGACCTCTCAGGAATGGACTGGGCTTCTGGATTGATATTCATTATCTAATAACTGAAGCTACCAAAGAAGAAGAAAATGCTACCTATTAGATAACTGAGTGGAGTATGATTAATTTATTGCATACACTGTGTACTTAAGACACAAATGGAATGAGACGTGCTGAGAACATTTTGAGCTGTGCCTGGATTTCCTCACCGAGGCATTTGGGGCTTGTCTGAAAGGTGCAATGTCATTTTAGAAAGGAGGCAGAAAAACACTATCAGGGAAATTTAGGCATCGATCAGTAGCAATGCATGTTCTAGTCAAGAAACCAGAGGAGTGTTCACTGGGCTCTTAGGAGCACGGGACTGGGCCAGATGCCAATGATAACTGGAAAGATGTGGGCTCTACCCTGGAGAAGTGCCTATTTTAGAAGACGGAAATAGATGTGGATGAACCTAGATCCAGATTCTCACAGAGCACAAAGCCTGCACAGGGATTAGGCCCGGTGCTCTGGGAAGCCAAATGAACTCTTCCAATCCACTAGGGTCCTTGTTAGTGCATTGAAACAGTAATTTAGTCAATGACGAGAGTTCGTGTCGCTTTTGAAGGCACTTAACTTCCTCCCAGGATGTTGGTTGTACACCAGGGGAATCCAGCTCACTAATCTTTAACACTTGTCATAATTATTTTTCCTTCAATAATACTATTTTCCCCCTGAGAAACCCAAAATTATTATATAAGGAATGTAGAAATAGAAGCATGCGATATTTTTTAATAAAATGTAGTCAGTGGCCCCAGGGAATTGTTGTAGCAAAAGCCTCTCAAATCAATTATATTTTCTCATTTCTGGTTCCAATAATTGAATATTTTATTTCTATATTTATTTAAGTTCTTTCAAAATGAAAAGGTGGAGTTGTGTTGACACACTGAGAAAGAAGGGTATTATTAATTAAAGTTGTTTAAAGTCTGCAACAAAAACAGTGCTAATGCATATGAATGTGCTTCAGCGAGCTGTCAGGCTGCTGTGTGAGGTTGCAGGAATACGTATTGTTGGCCACCCTGGGTGGTAGCCCAGTAGTGCATCATCCCCTCATCTCTAGGAAGTAAGTCTGCAATCACAGTTCATAAACTGAGAGAAGTAAATGATGCCCCCAGGTGTTTACTGACTCAGCTCTTTGGGAAATCCACACTACTGACCTGCATTTGTCATGTTTTAATCAGACTGTTCAGTCCTGCTCATCTCCCTCTGTCAGTTCAGCAGGGCGCTCTTTGTCATTTACTTCCACTGTCTCATCTGAGTCTAACGTTGCTGTGCCGTGGATGGGGTTGGAGGGGGTGGTTATTTTCCTTCAACAGGTCAGGAACACCAGGTTCAGAAAGGTTGAGGAAGCTTGCCCAGGGTCACATGGCTGCTGGGGGGGGGGGGGGGGTGGAGAGCCAGACTGGGGGACTTTTGGTCCCTGGCGGGCACTTCCTGCCAACTCCCTGACCCCAGGCCTTAGTTCACCTGCCCTCTGAGCTTCCATCATTCCTCCACATCCCCAATACACGGTACTCTGGCCTGAGAAGCAGCCCCAGGGAGATTATTGCTCCCAACTAGATGTTGATGAGTTACCCAAAGGATGGCGGAGAACTCTAAGGATGGCAGACCCCTCATGCAGTAGTCAGCATTAGTTAGAAAACAATTAACCATGGATCTCTGACCCTCTTTTGCTAGTTTCCTTTCTCAGCCGGCGTTTGTTTATAATAAGCATGGATAATACCACCCCCAGTGTCTCTCTCTCTCTCTCCCCTTTTTCCCCTCCCCCCTCCCTCCTCCATTCTCATAGGGAAAGCTCTCAAGAGACTTCCAATGTTTTCTTGTGGTTGGTTGAGGATGACCAGAGTGACCCACTCAAAGAAGGTTAATTTCAGAGTTCAAGCAATGAGGTTTCCAGAGCTTGCCTCTTCCAGACCGTGCCACTGGAGACTAATCAATATTGGTTATTGTGATTGAGCCCAGAAGATGTTCTGAGTATAGAGAATTATGAGCTGTTTGCCTAAGTCAATCTCATATTCTTATATTTACTCATTGTGACATCAGAAGGCAAAATGGGAAACGGGTCAAAGTGACAAAGAGACTGATTTGGATTTGTAATGAAGGACTTTCAAGTAACTGCAAACTCTTTGAAAGAAGAATGGCCACATCAAGGGGCCGTGAGGTTTCTGTTGCCAGAGATGGTTAAAGAGAACCGATGACTACTTAATCAAAATGTGCAGGACAAGAAGTGGAAGGTTAGGACAGATGACCTCTAAGGTCTCAATGCTGAGATTTTTAATTTGTTTAGCCTTCCTACGGGCACGTTTTTGGAGTACAGAGAGAGGGAGCTGGGTCAGGGGTCGGGGCAGTGGTCGAGCACCTCCAGCCCATCTGTCGCCTTTGCTAACCCAAGCTGCTCACCCTGTAAGTCTAGCCAGGCGTGTCCAGACTGTGGCACCGAGGACAGCAGTTGGGCAGAACACAGGTCCGCAGCTTACAGAAGAGGTCTGAGTCTCCCTGATTTCAGCTATACTGTCCTCATTGATAAACTTAATAACAACAACCAAAAGGTCTATTTTGATGAGATTCTGAAACAAGAATCCCTAATGAATCATTAGTAATGATTTTCCCCTATCAGAATCACAGGAAAATGTGGCAGGCGTATCATCATATCATTTGAATGTGTATCCACTTGTCAATTACTCTGGATTGATGCTTCCCGATGTAACAAAATCAGCTGAACATAAATTCTAAATCATATATCTGACAATTTATTCAAGACAAAAAAGATTTGGCTATTTAGGCAAAAGCATCAGCCCTGTAGTTTTCCTTGCAAACATGCTGTAACACACACACACACAGTCCACATTCTGAACAAGTAAGGCTCAGGCCATTCCGGTGGGTAATTTACTCTCCAGGAAACCAACAGGGCCTGTCCTGCATGCACGCTCTTTCCCAGGTTACTCAGAGCCATTTAGAAAATTACTATTGTGGTTTGCAAAATGCTCCACCAATCTGAGGAACTAACCCTTTTCCGAAAATGTCTAATTTACTCATTCTTCAAGTAATTGGCACGTTAAAGTTGATGCAGGGCCAGTGACTAAATAACAAAAAAGAGCTGCTTTTCCCTGAGTGTTTATTATGTTCCAGGCACTCTGAATGCATGACGTACAGCCTCATTAAGTCCTCACAGCAACCTAGATGTATTATTACCCATATTTTCAATGAAGAGTAAACTGAGACTCTGTAGATTGCCCATGGTCATATAGCTCCAGTGTCTAATGCCCTGGAAGTGCTGGACGAAGGACCATTAATGTTATTTTATACTAGAAGGCACACCTGGGATTTGCGTCGAGGTCTAACATGCATCAAAGCCTTTATACTTGGCCTCTACGTGGTTCTGCCTCGTACAAAATGCACCGTCCATAAGGAGGTTGTCATGGCCAAGTCGTTGGCAGGACTCCTTGTCTTAAAGGAGGCCTATTGCATGTGTCACATTTTCAGTCCCTCCCTATTAGTTAAGAGCATGTAGCAAATAAAATATAATGATTAAGACAGTAGCCTCCAAGTTGGGTAGGGGACACAAAGAGTTTCTAGAAGTTTCTGGAACCTCATTGATATATTCAAAGTTAATGGAATCTCTGATTAGATTCTCAGTTTGCAGATGTCATTTTTCCTAAAAATGACGTGCCCAAGATTGCTCTGTAGGCAAGGTTTCATGCCAGCTTTCCATTTCCATCTCCCTGACATCACAGATCCCTGCCACTCCAGACACTCCCGTCACCCAGGCCTGTCCTACATGCATGCATAAAACATTCACTCTGAAGGGTCCAGCCTTGTGGGCACAGGGCTTGGTGAGATGCTGGTGTCTTTGTGAGAATTAGAGAAAAGGTGTCCTTTGCTCCTGGCGAATGGGGTTTGGGATGGACTTGAGCCCCTTCCCAAGCACTCAGCAGTGTGCCTCGGTGCAGGTCACACCGACAGCAGTCTTACCGCAGTGCTTAGTGTGTTCACTGCTCTAGCTACGAAAGCCCCGGGCATCAAAGAGGCAGGTTCAAATCTCCGTTAAGACGACAGAAGGACATTTGTCAGCTGAGAAGTTTAATCACTCACTGCTTTATTTCTAAACAGAGATCGTCAAGCATCTCCTAAACTACAGAAAGATAACTGCGGGTCATCCAACACTAAGAATGAATACAAAATTCAGAAGCGAATGGCCAGAAATCCCACAGCAACATTTTCCACCCAGAATTTCTCGGCCCCCAGACTGTAAACATGCTATTTGAAAAACAAAAAGACGGGCTCAGCATTCTGGTTCCCCAAGTCCTGTTCCTGTAAGAGTAGGGCAGCCTGCTGCTCCTGGGCATGCGACTTCAGGGCCAGACGTCATTACTCTACCACCCGAGGAAGCGCTGGCTCTGCGTGGCCCAGGGTGGGTGCCTCTTCCTCAGCCTGAAACCCCTCGAATGAGTGGGATTTTCAGATTATTATTGTTGATATGCTATAAATGCAGTTGGCCTGGGAGAGGCTGCCTTTTAAAACAGACTTCTCAAGAATTCAAGGGCTCCTGAAGTACCTTCTCTTCGTCATATTTATAAGTCAACAGGGAAGAAAGCAGAGTGCTGCCTCTGAAGTTGGTGACAAGCATCCCCCAGGGAATGCAGGAAAGGATGAATGAAATAACGAAGGAACACTAAAAGTCAATGGTTATCAAGCACCTACTACACGCCAGACTCCGTTCTAAGAAAGGTACGTCGATACATTGGCTCATTACATCCGGGTGATAACCCACGTGTAGAACTGACTTGCTTGCCCTCCGCAAAGCCAGCTGGTGGAATTTTTATTCCCAAATGTTTAGGAGGCATTTGTATCTTTTTCTGTTTTGAATTTATTTGACAGAGGTCTTTACATATTAGGAATAGTGTGCATTCATTATACGTTGAAGTAGTTTTCCAAGTTTTCTGCTCTTTTTATTCTTTTTCTGTGGTGTTTTTGACACAAATTTACCCTTATTTTCACTTCCACTTCATTGGTTTAGTACCAGGCTTAGAAAAACCTTTCTCACCCTGAGATTATTTAATCTTTACCTGAATTTTCTCTAATAAATTTCAAGCTTTATTATAATACATTAAAACCTTTCTGGAACTTATTTTGTTTTAATGTATTAGGTACGCATCTAATTCTACTCTCCTCCCTAGCATTGCCAGTAGCTATAAAGTATGCTAATGTCATTTAATGAAAAGTTACTCATCCAATCATCCATTTATTCAACCAATATTTATCCAGAACCTACCATGAACAGGCAGGGGACACAGCAGGGAGCTTGCATTCTAATGGGAAGAGTCAGATTGTGCCAACTAAATACCATGTAATATATTAGGTGATGCTAAATGCAGTGGGCAAGGAGGGGCCGGAATGGCCATCTTACACAGGTAGGCAGGGAAGGTCTCTGAAACAGTGACATTTGGGTAGCAACCTGAAAGAAGTGAGGGTGATCTGAGCTCCCTGGGAAGGACATTCCAGGAAGAGGGCACTGTAGGAATTGGATTATGAGGTGGGGTTATGTTTGTTGTGTTCAAAAAATGGTGAAGAGGTCTCTCTAGCTGAAGCAGTACCACAGATGAGGGACAAGGGCACTGGGGGAGGTCAGAGGAGTGGCAGGAGCCAGGTCACGTCGGATGTGGTAGGTCACGGTAAGGACTTTGGCACTGGGTAAGTGCAGTGGACGGCACTTCCCAAAGATGGCAATAGCAGTATCCCATGTGCCCTTTGCAGTATGACACTGCCATGCCTCCATCTGAAGACAGAGTCTATCTCTTGACCTCACTGAATCTGGGCAGGCCTGGGGACTGCTTTGGACAATAAATGATGGCGGTTTGGGGAGTAGCCCTTCATTCGTCTGGCAGCTTCTTCTTCCTGCCTCTTAGAAGACAATCGTAATGGGACAGGTACAAATACCCAGAGACTGCCATTCTGGGAGAAGTCCAAGCCACCTGCAGTGGCTGGAGGCTAAGATGCCACATGAGGAGAGTGAGCAGCCAAGGAGCCACGGGCATCAGGCGCATGAGTGAAGAAGCCATCTCGGCAGGGAGCCTATCCCAGCCGACACCTAACTGCCCAGACTCCTGACCCACGTTACCTGGAGCAAAACGGAAAGGTCGTTTTGAGCCCCTGTGTTTTGGGGTAGTTGGCTATGCAGCAATAGATAAGTGGAACAGCCTTCAAGGCCATTGGAGGGTTCTAGCAATCATATGATTTCAGTTTTACAAGACTTCCTTTGGGTCTGTGCTGAGGACAGAATGCAGAAGGGAGAGTGTGGAAAGGAGACTGGTTTGCAGAGCAGGAAAGAGAGACAGGGATGTAAAGACGGAAGTGGTGGGAAGGGAGTCAATTCTGGATCTATTCAGAGATCACGTGGGTGGGATGTGCTGATGGACTGGATGTGGGATGTGAAAGAAAGGAGAGAAGGATGGCTTCAAGGTGCTGGCTGACACTGGAAGAAGGAAGGGGACCTTTACTGACATGTGAGAAAGAGACACAAGGAGCAAGTTGGAGCTGGCTAGCTCATGAGGAATTTTGCTTTGGACACGCTGAGGCTGAATGTGCATCCAAGTGGGACATGTTGTTGCATAGTGGGTGTCTGGGCAGGAAAGAGCCCAGGGCTGGGCGGTGCTGGTTTGGACCTGGCTGGTGTTTCCAAGGTCCTGCTGGCTCAGGTCATCTGGACAGAGGATTTAGAGGACTAAACCCTGGGCACTTTACTATCTAGAGATGTGGGAGAATCGGAGAAGAGACCTGAAACGGAGGCTGAGGAGGAGCAGCCAGGGAGATAAGAAGAGAAGTAAGAGAACTCTGTTCTGGAGAGAGAGGAAGAAGGTGCTCCACGGATGAAGGGCTGAAGACCTGTGTCACATCTGCTGAGGGGCTGAGTCGAAGGAAGACTGACACCTCCTGATATCACTGTCCTCATTCCTGATATCACCTATTTGCACATGTGTGAGAGTGCATGCATGCATCCTTGCTCTTCTCTCTCCTGGGTCTGTTCATCCATCTAGAGCCAAGCGACCACTGAAACTTCCCTACTTGACCAGGCAACCCCTATGCCTACCCCACCGCACCTCTTCTTTTTTCCAAACATATCCTGGTTATTTTAATCTAAAATTCACCAGAATTTTAGGTTGGAATTTTATCAAGTCCCCTACGTCCCTGAATGCAGAAGAAAGTTTATTTATATATATATTTGCATACAAATTGGTTTGGTGAGAGTTAATATTGAGTCTGCTTATCTACTCTCCACATGGCGTTTCCATTTATGTTTTACATTCCTAAGTAGATTTTTTTAATATATAGGTCTCATGTGTTTTCTCTTAAGATTTTTTTCTAGGTATTTAAATTGTAGCGGCTTTTGTGAATTATATCCCTTTTTCCCATTGTATTATATTTTCTCACTGGCCGTTCTTGCTAGAAGAAAATCTATTTTGGTATAAAGAATTCTCCTATTATTTCTAATGATTTCAGGTGACGCAAACGGATTTCAACACCTTTCTTATTTTCATGGGCGTGAGATCTCACAGCTATGGATCACATACCCAGTATATAAGGCTGTCCTAATTCCTGCTGATAAAATCTTTCCTAGTTTGGAGAATGGGATTTAATATGTCAGTATTTCAAAGTGTTCCCCAAAGAACTCCATGATTTCCA
>PVJL010004632.1:0-125354 GCA_004026885.1 Lyroderma lyra
TCATGTAAATCCCCTAGTTTTCTTTTTTGTAATGAAAGCTGGCCTATCTTGCCTTTGGCTTTCTCACTTCTCCGTAAAGGAACAGTTAAAATGCGCCCTCCTCTACCGACCCCACGACATGCAATTAAGTCTATTTCTCTCCGCCTGTCATCTGAGCCCCTCTGACGTTACTTGTATACGCAGCTCTCTTCCTGATCACGTGTGAACTGCGAAGGCTCATTTCTGTATCTCCTGGTGACGACCACAGCAACGGCGCCTTGCCCATACAAACTCCTCGACACAGAGTACTTGTGAACTGAACTGGAGAACACGTGCCAATGCGCTGAGACCAAGACGGTCCTCACTGAGGCCCTTCTCGGGTGCCAGCAATGGAGATCAACTCCAGAGAAGCAAGAGATTCGCGCAGCACCCGAGAGGATGCTGGCTCACCACTGAGTCATAACGACAACGATGACAGGTCCCTGACTTCTTAGATTTCATTCCAGCACTTTCCCGTACTAGCTGAGTGACCTTGCAATGTTTCAACTTCCTCATTTGTAAAATAGTGATAACACCTGAAACATCTTAAAATCACCCCAATGTCTCAGTGCCTGGCACTTAAAAGTCAGCACTCAATAAACTACAGCCATTTCATTGTTACAACCAGCAGTTAACATTTTAAATTAGTTTCCAATGAACTGTCATATTCAGCATACGTTGTATAATACTGAAGTTAACCTAATACAGAAGGCACACAATGCACATTTGTTAAATAAACACAGACTTTTCATTCAATATTAGCATGTGATGTCCTTATCATGGCACCTAACAGTATTTAAGAATTCAAAAAGCAAAATGGCTGTATCACACATCCAGAATTTTCTAATAGCTGATCTACAAACTAGACTGGTCTACTTTAAAAAGAACAGGAGAATGACACCCCAGAGGGGAAAGAGGTTTTCCTTCCACAACCAAAATTAGATGGTTAACTGGTGAAGATTCTTAGAGACTTACAAATGATGATTAAGAAAATTAAACACCAATCTGGAAAATTCTTGTGATACAACTTTTGGGGCAAGAACACAGAAATATATCTATGCAATTATAATATATATAAAAATATAATTATATATGTACAGAGAGTGCCAAAAAATGTACACACATGAAGGAAAAGACTGTATTAAAATGGTAATACTCAATACATACCAATAACAAAAGATGAGTACAAGTCACATTTGACTTCTGCAATGACAAGAGGTGCTCAAAGTGGTTACCATCAGAGTGTTTATGTAATGCACAGATAACATCTCTTAAAATGTGTATACATTTTTCTTTTTTTGGCACCCCTGGAATAATATGTGCTGTCTGGAAAAAATCCAGCCATAAATGCCTCCATTTTTCATATTCCGTGGCTGGATACTTTCTGGACAGCATATCTCGCACATCACACAGAATTCTCATACTATAAATGGACAAAAAAACAGAAAAAATGAGGGGGAAATGAGTTTTGTTTTTTTTTTTTTTGAGTAGCCTACAGATTTCCCTCTTTCCTAAATGTGTTGGGTGTCATTTGCACAAATTAAAACTGAGGTATTTCTCTGTGTCAGGCTTTCTGACTCTGACCTATCACCATTACCATGAAATTCTAGTGCAAGGGAAGGATCTGCCAAATCTGGTACTGACCTACTCTATGCTGGTACCAAAACTGCCAACAGGTTAAAGTTAATGCCTGTCATCTAGGGCAGGGCTGGACAAGACGTCGACTGCTGGACTGCCAATGCAATTTTGGGGTGATCGTGTGAACAAAACAACTAGCTAGGGAACCGTGACACCCAGAAAAGCAGCCCTTGCCCTGAAGGTCTCCCCAAGCCTGATCTAGCACATCATCTGCAAAAATAACTACTAAGCAGCAAACACTGGTTTCGTAATCTTAGTAACTTTAAAACACGCACCCTATAAACTAAGAATCAAGGAAGCACAATTAACCATCCGTATGTTCAATGCGGGCCTGAGCAAGTAAGAGACCGATTGTAAGGAGAAGAGGAAACATGGCATGCTACATGAGAGACACTGGCACACATACACCAGATCTTCTCCAAAGCTGCTCACAGGGGAAGAAGTATGACCGGGCAGCCCTTTGCATTTAAAGGAAAGGCTTCAGAAGTCAACACCAGACTCGGCCGCTCCTAACAGGAAATGCTGGGGCCATCCGAAAGGAATTAAATTTACAAACCAGTGTATTCGATTAAGCCATATGGCACTGCCATTCTTGTAGATGAAAACCAGAAGAGTATCGGCAATTTCATATGGTTCAACCTACTCTAATAGAGCCGAACATCCAAAACCAGCATCCTAAAAAGAGCACAACAGAACTCAGGACGGACTGGAGAGCTGACATCAGCTCGACTAAATGAGTCAATTTAACATAATGGAGGAAGAATAGCATTTAACAGTCAGAAGTGAGCTGGTCAACCGTGAAAGCACTGCCATAGGACAGCCAGAACAAACAAACAAGCAAACAAGCCAAGCATGTAGCCTTTCTCTTTCACGCAGTCTTTAGGGGAGAGAGCAGGCCAAGCTCCAGTGAGCCAGGCTGCCATGGTGTTTGTATCCTACCTGGGAAGAACTGTAACACTGACAGCAGTTATCAGGGTTAAGACGAGGACACCTATGCCAGGAACTGTGCTGAGCACTCTACTCGGGTCATTCTACCTAATCCTCCCAACACCCAACAAACAAGCTACTACTGCTACTCCCAATTGCCACATGAGGTAACTGGTCTTTGAGGGGTTAAGAAAAGCCTGATGCCATCACACATTCCAAACATATTGTACCACTTCTTCTGCCTACATACTCACTAAGCAACCTTCTAATTATACTGTGGTTCCCAGGCGGCAGATCTGTGGGAAAGAGAACGTGCTAGCCAGAACTTGAGAGTCTGTTTCCCAAGGCAGTTTTTTCCCCCTGTAAATTAATTAACTGACATTCCGAGTCTTACAGCAATCTCCCAAGCTTTGATAACATGAGCCTGACCCCCAAAAATCGATTATTAGTGTGTGGACAAAGTGGGTTTCAGAGCCTGCAAGTCTGAGACTCTTTCCCATGGCAAATCCAAGGGACAAAGTCCCCATCTGGTGAGGGCCCTTTGGGGGACAGCCAATCCTCTTTACCCCAAGAGAGGACGTATTTCAACATCATCATTAGCCTCTTCCTTTGTGAAATCTCTAGAGTACAAAGAGGTAACATTAAAGGGACAAGATTCTAATCCTGACTTGTGCTCACATTTAATCCTCAGCAAACGACTCTTCTTCCTCAGTCTCATTTTTCTCATGTATAAAATAGACATGTTGGGCCCCACGATCTTATTATGTTTCTTATCTAAAATCGACAGCTGCCTATTTAGTGAAACACTTCTCCCTTTACGCACAATTTCCCTCTCTGTCTGTCTGTCTATCTGAGCACGCTTTCCCTGTGTTTCTGGCTGCCTCCCCCACCCCTTTCTGCCCCTACACCCCTCCTCTTATCTCAACAGCACTCACAGTTATGGTTCTAGATTTGGATTTATCAAACACTGACTGTACCCATTAGCTGACCACTAACACTGTGGATCAGACAGAGCCTAGCAGGACGTGGGTATACACCTGAGGCTTTGAAAAGCGGAGCCGTTATCTGAAAGACCCACATGCAATTCAAGAGTCTTGGGTTCAGGATTAAATCTGGCTATTCGTATTTTCTTTTCCAAGTCTTGTTCCCACTTACTGTACCTACAGAACGATACTTCTAAGCCCCATTTCTCTCTCATCTCTAAAACCCCGATGGTAATTTAATGTTTATTTCTAACCTCAAGCTGACACCCCAACACTCCATTCCCATATGCGATCCCCAGTGTCTTCTAGACTAGCCTTTTCCACACTGGTGTCCTAGAAAAGGCCAATTTGCAGTATGTCCATGCTATGATATAAAAAGCTCAGCACAGTAAACAGGTTTCTCTAGTCAGGGACTTTTCACAGCCTTGCACATGTGTGAACCTACAGGAGAGAAATATTATATGTAGCATTTCCTGCACTTATTTTTAACTACTCTTTTTTTTTTTTTTCCATGGGGCACCTATTAATATCTCCTGGAACCAGTGTTTCACAGAATACTTTAGGGAACACTCACTGATCTAGTCTTCCTTATTTCAAAGGGACAGCCAATGAAGCTCAAAAAGCTCCCCGATGTCTCTCTCCCCCCAATAACCAATCGATCAGTAGCTAAGTCCCCGTCTCTACCCAATCTTATCCTGGTCCGCCTTCCTAGTCTCTCCGAAGCACTGAATGTGAGACCCTATCACATGCGAGAGTTACAGATCATGTCACAAAACAACTACTAGATGCAATGCCATCAACCCTCAAAGTTGTCATGAGGATTCAAAGAGAATGAGTGTGACATCTTGCGTAATTTGTCTTTTCTCCCTGAGAGTTAGTTGCAATTTGTTCTTTATTATGGCAGATTTTAATTCAAAGCTGAAGGATACCCATCGCTTAGATAACACCAGCAATGGCCTTATATGTAACAGCCAGGATTGGGGGCTTTGAAATGAAGTGAAGAAAACATGCAGCTGATAGAAATATGGTGTAATATAATCAGGAGGTACAAAATAGATTAAGAGCTTACAGCTAATCCTTCATTCAAGCATTTAAAGTTGGATTTTTCTGCTTCTGGATGTGTAAATTATGGACCTCCTCAACAGGGCTGTTCAGGAGATGTGAGACCATGGTTCCTGTGTATTTCTTTGTAATCCCTTACTGACATTAGCTTGAAAAGCACAGGTATCCAAACATTATTTTCTCATGGAAGGTGTATCTCAGTGAGAGGCACCCCTGGGGACACAATGGGGAACAAGACGGACTCATCTCTGTCACCACACATAGCACTTACTATATTCTTCTAGAGGAGGTCTAGGTATGAAACTCCTAATAAGACAACTATTTAATTACAATTGCGGTATGTATGCATTGGCTCATTCTTTTTTAACATGCGGCTATTCACAGTTCAGTAAAGAGGAAACTAAAGTGGGCATTAAGCTCTCACAGGGTTTCAAACAGTATGCCTCATTAGAGCCTTTTGGAATTGGCCAGAAAATACAAAACGAACATAGGGTATGTGAGGGAAAACAGGATGGGTAAGTGGGGAGCCTTTGCCCACAAGGTAACATTAAAAGCAAATTCTTTGAAATCGTGTATATGATAGCAAACACATGGCAGAATCCCACCTCTTTGGCTTGCTGACAAGTGTACTACCTAGAGAGCACTGTGCTCTATGTAAGTTTACGCAACGCTGGATGGTTAGGATAATGATGTGACAATAACTCACGGTGTTTTCGTTCACTATGGCCTCCTGAGGTTGGGACTGTCACTCTCCACTTCGGAGTTGAGGAGACGGAAGCGAAGCAGGTTAAGTGATTTGACCAAGGTCACAAAAATTATCAGGAAGGAGCTGGGAAGCAGACATGGGCCATGTGCTGCTCCTTACCCCTGTGCCCTGACGGCCTTGGCATGTACTGGGAGGCCTGGAGGCGACCCCCCTGAGATGTTCATCTATTTGGAAATTCAACACACACAACTGAGCCACCACTAAAACTCTTTGGAAATTTTAATTCTGAAGGGTCCTATGTTTAACACATCAGAAATTTTTATCACGTCAATATCTACTAAAGCTCATTATGTGAAAAGCTTTGTATTTACATTATACAAACACAAAGA
Source organism: Lyroderma lyra (assembly GCA_004026885.1). NCBI lineage: Eukaryota > Metazoa > Chordata > Mammalia > Chiroptera > Megadermatidae > Lyroderma > Lyroderma lyra. Next base: position 5,724 of record PVJL010004632.1, read on the forward strand.
TGCTAAAAAAATAAAAAGGTGCTGTTCAGCTTACAATCCAAGAAGAGAATTCTTTACTAAAATAGACGAGAAAACCTCAATTTGTTCTAGCAATTAAGCTTATGGTCAGGTCATGCTTTTCACAAGTAAGACACATGCAACAGTATACATGAAATCCTATTATATACATGTCAATTTATCTCTTTCAGAGTCAAAATATTCATCTATTCTGAAGGATGATGTACTTGTATTCTAAAGGCAGTATTACTAGATATGCATTCTTTTAAAAATATTCTTCTGCACTTTGAGAGTATCAGGGTTACTGCTAATTAACAATGAGCCTAAGAAGCACACCCTTTTCATTCCTGGGGTGGAGTAAGTGACCTGGCATAAGGCAGGCAGTGAAAATGTTTGCTAAGTGAACATGACTGTTTTCCTATAATGCTAGAAAAAGCATGTAAATATAAAATGTGTGCCCTCCCCAGTATTGCTGTTACAGAACTTACAAATGAAGCAATGAACTGCTTTTACTACCCAGCAAAGTGGCCCCCACCCCCAAGTTCACTCTGATCGAAGTATTTCACATGATTCAACCTTCAGTTACTATGATAAACCAGATTTTAAAAGGGTCCCTTCCAGGCTGTCCCAGAATGCATTACAATTCTGGTAGTAGGTCTGGTAGTAGGTATGCCATTCATCTCTGGAGGAGATGCTGTTTTTACCTAACTTAAAGCCCTAACTAGCCAGGATTTATTTTTAGGTATAATCATTTCAAAAACTAATGATAAAAGGTTCTCAAAAAATAAAGTGACCTAAAGAATACTAACATGTCTATGTAGGCCAGAAGACTTATTTTTACCCCTCAGAAATTCACTGTCATCAAAGTGTTTCCCCACTGCAGGGAGGGGTTAATTAGTGAGAGGTGTTAACTTTTAAGGCAGCCGAACCGGCTGCTAGAGCTTGTCTAGCATGTAAATCACAAAATCCAGGCTGGGGGTGGGCTCTGGGATAGGCTAAGAAATGCAAGAATGAAGAACCTCCCAATCTCTTCTCTCCTACTGCAGGAGCTCTTAGGAGGTTCTGGGAGTACAGATGAAAAGGGCTACAGCCAAAGGTTTTGGATTTACTCTCAACAATATGTATTTCCTGACCTCACCTAGCATGCAGCACCATGTAAGGCCCTGCAGACATGCTGGTGGCTGATAAGAATTACTGGGGATGGATTCTGTTAGGCTTTGTGTGGCAGCATGGGCTACAACGAAGTTCGCTTTGAAACACTCATTTAAAAATTATAATGTTCTCCTAGAAAAGGCCTGAAAAATAAGCATTTACTATATTTCAGTTCTGAAATGAGAAGTGTTTCTTCTACTATTGCTGTTTTTGTAGACATTATTTACATTAAAAGGATAAAGCGATAAGCAAAGTTTGGGAATACAATCTCCTCTGAGTGAAGACACCACTCTTAATTAATCAAGGGTATAAAAATTGCAGATCAATGCAGCTTACTTGTTTTATGCTGCCACAGTGGTATGAAGCAAAACTTTGTCTCCCACATTTTTACAAGCTAATTAGCCTACTAAACTCCTATTTTTAAAACAAGTGTTAATTCCCAGCTTTATCATTTATTATTATTATAGAACACAAAAGGACAAGTGAGCTTCTTTACAATTTTCAATTACCTTCTCTCCTTAGAAGACCACTGTAAGAACCAGTATCCACATAGACCCCCCAAAAATGTTCAGACATCACGCTCCCTCAAAAACAGAAAAGCACCACCCAAAGTAAACGAATTGTAGCAGTAGTCTGAAAAGCATGCCACAATTCTGAGTATTCATTACTGTGTCTATCAAGTCATGCCAGAAAAGCAACACAAGGACCAGCAGAGGAAGCTTGCTTTATCACAGCCGAATGACACTGAATACAGACCCCTGTGGGACATGAACCACTCTGTCTTTTGCACGGACCCAGGGCCCGGCTACCTGGCCCTCCTATGCAGAGCCCAGCTGTTTTGAGTGATTTATCCACAGGAGTTTAATTTCCATTGTGTGCTGGGAAGGGGGAGGCAGTGATGATACTCGCCCCAAATCTTTCTAGCACACTAATGAACATTTTAAGGAACAGTTTCCAACTGAGATTAATTTGTACTTCAAACATTCTCCTAGCTCACTGACGGCAATCTCTGATTCACCACACCAGGGAAGAACACAGGATCGAGCTCAGAACGCAACGCAGGCCTTACCCATTTTAAGACTGAAAATGCCGCAGAACAAATGTACTGTCTTGGCATCCTCCTCTCCTCTCCAAAGGAAAACTGCCCCGGAAGTAACATGGCTTACATTTCCTTGAACACACATGACCTGGTTCCTTCAACTCTTTCCGCACCTGCTTTTTCCTCCTGGCACCACACTGCCCATGTTCTTTTCTTCTTCTCTACAGTCTCAGAAAATCAGGTGTGACAATTCAGAATTTCACCAGAAGTAGACAATCAATTACCAGTTCATCCTGTTCACTGCTTTTCCCTTAAAAACCTAAACGAAACATAATAGATGCACAATTTTCAAATGCCACAGCAGAGGGAGATCTTATGTACCAGATGGCCGACTACATGTTGCATGAGTGGGACAAAAAAAGAAACAAGATGAAACCCCATATCTAGATTTCTTAAAGGGGAAAGAGCCACAGGTAAGTAAAAAACGGAGAAATCCTCAAAAACACTGGAGGGTTCTAGTTCACTGCAAACCTAACCAAAGCCTGCCTGCATTAACATTCCACTCAACAGGCAGGGGAGGCACCAGTGCGTCTTCCAAGTTTCCTGAAGAAACTCATGAAGGAAAAGCATTATTTGTCTGAAGCGGTCTTTGAGACTGAGGAAACCTAGCGGGTCTCAAAAGCTCGTGATTATATATTCCTGTGAGTGGGGGAGGGCAGCTGAGAAGGCACCAAAAAAAGAGCTGTCTTTCTGTGGGTCAATGTTAAGGCACTTCAGGGTGGAGTCACTGCTACAGAAATCTAAATGCGCATGTTCTAATGCAGAGGCCCGCGCGCACACACACAGAATCCTCTTATTTAACAACAAAAAACAACCTCCTGTTTGAAAAAGAAAACACAAAAACCAAAAGTACAGATAAATGCAATACTTTGCTACTAATTCATGGAACTGAACAATGAAAATTTATTATAAAAGGGCAAGGGATTACAGACAACTTGTCCAGTTACAGTTACAGAGACTCTTACGGGCTTCCCCGTGATGCTGAAATGCTCCTTCCTTGAAACACTGGACTCCTATGACCCCGGCGTGGATCAGGGACAGTCAAGAGCATGTAAAAAGTATCAACAAGTAAATTTCCAAGTTCAGCTGAACGAGCCCTTAACTTCCAAGGACAGAAGTGGGGATTATAATTGAAATAAAAATTATACATACTGGCAAAAACTTCCATTCATCCCTCAAAATGACTGCTGTGTGCGAGGCACTGCTTCAGGAAGCCAGAACTCACGGCGAAATACGACCCTGTCCCCACCCTAATGCACCTTGACTTCCACTCCTTATCTGTCTCTTCCATCTATTTTCTAAGAATGACAGAAACCTGAAAGAAGGACGCCGTACAAGGGACGGGCACCCTTGTAGTGAGGACGAAGACAGGTAGTCGAGTCTCCAGGATGAACAAGGAAAAGGCGGAGGGGAGTGTTCCTGGGGGCGGGAAGAGGAGGAAGGTCCTGGGCTAGGAACAACGCTGAAATGTCCAAAAGGGACAGAAGGCAGGCCAGTGTGGCCAGGGGACATTGCGCAAGGCCGACACTAGGACGGGATGCGCTCGAGCGAAGGCCCTGCAGGCGGGGCAAGGACTCCAAGTATCAATCACAGTTTTACTTCCCAATGAGGGGCTGTCAGAGGATTCTGGGTTCTATGGAAAAGGGACCGCGACGCAGGGACAGGGAATTAAACCATACCTACTTTTTGTCCCTTTTACTTGGTAAGCAACAAAATGAAATTCACCACCTTCCCGAAACAGTGGAGGAGTCAAGGACACTGTTGTTCATCAGGCGAAATGACTATTAACTGCCCTGCCTCCTGCACAAAGAACAGTCGGGATGAACAACACCGACTGCATCAGTAAACAATGAAGATAAGCAAGATGGCTCATGACCGAAACTGAAAGTGACTAGCATGGTGCCTAAAAAAACAAACAAAAAAAACACACCCCAAAACCCAGACTTCAAACTATAGTGATTACACAATGGTAATTAATCTCAACAAGGCCTACAGGAGGATTAAATGATGTGACGCAAAGTTTAAAAAGGCCTTTTTTTTTTTTTTAAAGTGGCCATCTGAGATTTCACACACTTTCCCCAATACGTTTAGACAATATGGTAACAGACTAAGACTAAAAACACACCCTCTGGCCACAGGAAATAGGAAGCTGTTTTGCATCTGTCTTACTAACACAAATCAAGAGATGTGTTAAGCAGCAATGAATCTGCCAGAGTAGCTCACTATCAGCAGTGCAAAAGTCCAAATAAATTACATATAAATTCTTAAAAGTTATGCAAATAACTCTGGAGGGATATCTGTAACTCACATACTCTCCAAGGGCTCCTCCCCATTCACATGCTTACAGACATGGTGGTAGTCAATATGCTAGGCACCCATCAAAGGGCAGTATGTTGTGAAATCAGGCATGTTACAGGAATCATAAAGTTCTTTTGTTGAAGCAGCTCACTAGTAACACCTACATTTACAATTCCCACTTCATTGTTACTTCCATGCTTTCTTGGTTGCGACATCAATCTATACCTTGGCTTATACTCCTCAGTAGATCCAAAGCTGCTTAAGAAATTAAAAACATTCCTTGTTTCACTCTCTCAGGAAAGGTACACATTACACTAACTTTGAAGCCAAGTTTAGAAAAAGGTATCTGAAGATGTTCTGTGGCAGGAGTGAGCCAAAATCGCCCAGACTGTTTTCTAAAGGCCTATGAATAAGAATTGTTTTTAAAAATAATTTGAAAGAATTAAGGAAGGAAAAAAAGGTAACAACGACTGTATGTGCTCATGAAAGCCTAAAATATTTCATATCTGACCCTTTACATAGAAAGTTTTCTGGTTGCTGGTCTGAGGCCAGCAGGTCCCAAAACTAGTTCTGTATCCAAATCATCGAAAGAGCTACAAAAAAACAAAACAAAACAAAACAAAACAGAGTCTTAGGCCTCACCCCACAACAACAGAATCAGTCTCCAGGACCAGGATCTAAGAATCTCATTTTGAGAAACTCCTCTAGAACTTCCAAGTTAGGAGGGTAATGGTAGCAGCCTGAATCCCAGTCTCCTCTCCCCACAGTACAAAATCACGAGTGCAGATAAAACCATGTATGACCTCAGGATCACTAGGAGATAGAACATACCACAAACCGCTTATCACTGATAAGCAGAGCTCCCACTGCCTCTGTGGACACAGCATAAGAGAGGGGAAGCTTGAGAGTCCATGATGAAGGAAGGAGGAACCAGAGGACACAGACGAAGCACAGACAAAAGCACTCACAGAAAATATAAAGTCACCATCAGGTGCCAAAAACCAAACACTGGAATCCAGTAGGTCACAGTATCAACTACACCAAAGAAGAGTAAAAGAGAACAGCAATGAAAACTCAAGCTCAGACAGCAGATTCTGACCAAGAGACAGAGGAGGTACCCCTAGAGATATGGCAAGAAGGGAAAAATTAAGACTTCTGTAGAAACCAAAGAGGAAAAAGACACACAAATTGCTGCCTAATTCCTTCCACTACTGCCATCATCTATTAAAAACATATACTTCGTTATTCTGACAGAGGCATTTATCAACTAAGAACCTTCTCCACAAAATCACAAAATCACAAAATGCTGGGGGGGCGGGGGGGATCAACCAACTCCATACAGAGCTACCAGAAGAAGAAAACAGAAAATGCAAACAATATTTCAGATGATGAACATTCTCCCCACAAAACAATGTCAACACACACCAAAAGCAACCAAACACAGAAAATTGTAAAGCAATACTTCAAATTGAACTAAACAACCTGAAGCAAGTATCTAGAGATATTAAAAACAAGCATCACCTAGAACCAAAAATTCACAAACTAAAAACAGAAATGAATAAAACGCAGTAAGAAAGGCAATGAGAACTAACCACTCTTAGAGAAGGAAGGAGAGGAAAGAAGACAAAATCATTTTTGGAATCAAAAATAAATTACAAAACGCTCAAGGGAAAATGAATTTTAGTGAAAATCTAACAAAAGAGACATTGAAGAAAGAAAATAAGAGAATGAAAATGAGATTAAAAACAGAGCAAAATGGGTCAGAAGAAAAGTGTCTGAAATGTAACACATGCAAGAGACCCAGGGTTGTATAACTGGAGTCCTTTTAAAAAGGAAAACAATGGAACACAATTAGTTTTTTAAAACTGTAATTTAAGAAATCTTTCCAGAAATAAAGAGAAAATCCAAACCAGCGTATTTGCAAACCAGCAAATTTCCCACTGTATACCTGGGAAATTTAACCCAGAACAATCAACTTTAAAATATGTCTTAGTAAAAATACTAGAGTTTAAAGACAAAGAAAAAATTTTTCAAAGCAAAAAATGAAACAGTAACTTGAAAAGTAATAAAATCAGACTTTAAAAACTATATAAAATATATATATATTACATAATTTATATATACATATGTATTAAAAAGTCAACAGTGGGGCAGCATTTTTAAGAAATTTAAGAATCTGGGAGCAAAGTTTTCCTTCAACTATCAAGACTATAGAAAGAAGAAACAAACAGTACCTAATGTACATGGACTCAGGAATACTTCATATACACCCCACTGCTGAGAACTCACTAGAAGATGAACTTCATCCACCCAAGATACTGGGAAGCTTTAGCAGAGGGACTAATGGTGAGCACGCAACATACTTAACTGCAGAACTAAGACAAAGGCAGGGACACGGTTAAAACAAAAGAAGGTCCATGTTATAATGCTGATAAAGTAGAAAGAATGCACTAATATACTAAATGAAATGACAGAAGAGGAAATAAATATTTATACTCAGGAAATTTCAAAAAACAGACTGAAGATGTCTGTGTAAGTAAATTTTAAAACCTAGATGAAATGGGTAAATTCTTAAGGATATACAGCTTACCAGAACTGACCACGGAAGAGATGAAGAAACGGAAAACCTGACTAAAGAAAAACCTTCACAGAAAAGCACCCGGTCCAGAGGGTTTCAAGTAGAAATTCTATCAAACTTTTGAAAATCAGAGCCCCAGTGCTACATAAATTGTTTCAGAGAATAGAAGATAATACTTCCTAGTATCTTATGGAGCAAGTTAACATTGACTTCTAAACCTAATAAAGATAACTGCAGAACAATGATCGCCTATGAAAATTAATTTCACTGTTATTTAGGATTTCTGCAAACAGATTCCAACACCACATTAAAAAAAAATACCATGATAAAGTGATATTTATAACAGGAAAGCAAAGATGGTCCAGTATTAGACAATTTATTAGTAAACAGGAATGAATGGACACTTAACATGATAAATGACATGGATTTCAAAGCTAACTAGAGTTAGTACCTTAATGGGAAATACAAGAGGCAGGTCAAGAACCGTGAAAGAGACATCCACCATGCCTAGAACTATGTAACAACATTCTGAAGGTATCAGCAAATAAATTAGATGGAAGCAAATGACCAGGGATAAAAGAAATGTAAAAGAACAAAATAATCCCTATGTATGACATAATAATATGTCTCAAAAACCCTGGACTCCAGAACTAAGAGAATCAATGAAAACTAACTCAACAATGAAACAACTGAGTAAGTTTTAAGGGTTAAAATTAGCATGCAAAAAATCAATGGCCTTTATATACACAAATAACCAATTAGAATATGTAACAGAAAATGCCATCACAGTATCAACCCAAACAGATTTAAAATATTTAGGAATAAACTTACTGAACGATGTTCAAAATCTATGTAAGAAAATCCTGTAAAACACTCTTGGAAGACAATACCGCAGACCTGAACAAACAGGGGGACGTTCTTTGTTCGCGATCAGGACGTCTCAACATCATTAAGATGTTATGTTCTTCTGAGACAATCTGTAAATGGAATGCAATCCAAGCAAAAACAACTGGCTTTTTTTTTTTTTTCTGGAACTGGCCAAGCTGGTACTTAAGTTTATATGGAAAACTAAATATACAAAAACAAGCCAGGAAACCACAGTAAAGGAAGAGCTATGGTGGGGCGACGAGCCCCACAAAATCCTAAAACATACTGGAAAAACGCTGTGAATAAAACCCTGTGGTCCCGATGCATGCAAAGACCAACGGACTAGAACAGAAAGTCCAGAAACAGACCCAACTACATACTGAAAGTAGTACAGGATGATGGCGGAACTGCGATTACTCGAGGGGGAGGGGAAGCAAAGACGGGCTATTTCATAAATGGTGCTGGGACAACTGAACAGCTGTTCGGACACAGATAAAATCAGATCTATAAGATCTAAGACCACATAAGCATAAAGCCCAAATGGATCAAAGTAACAGCTACAAAAGTCAGAAGAAACCATAGGCGAATCCCTCCATAACTGGAATGCAAAGCTTTCCTACTATGACTTAATATTCACAGGCATTAAATAAGATGAATAAATTTGATCAGCAAAGTACTCTTTTACATGGCAAAATACAATGTAAGCAAAGTCAAGATATAAAGAATATGGACAAAGTATTAGCTACATCACAGAAAAAGGGCTACTTTCCCTAATATATTAAAGGAAAATTTTAAGTTAAAATAAAAGACTAAATATCGTATAGATTGTGGAGCAAAAGTCAGACAATTCACAAAAATATAAAAACAGCCCTCAAGGTGGGGGTTGGGGGAGAGGAGATAGTTAAGGTCACCTATAAGAGAAATGAAAATTAAAACTACAGTGAAATATCATCTCTCACCAAACACACGAACAGAAACCTAAAAAGCTGGAAACTGTGCTGTGTAGGGAGGCTCTGGGCAAACAGATTCACCAACCATTTATGCATAAGGTCATGTGACAGTTTTAAACCACAGTTATAAAGTTTTTGACACTAGTCCCATGGAGAGGTGGAGGTCTATGTTCCCCCCCCTTCCCCCCAAATTTGGGCAGACAAGTGACCGGACTTCAGGGGAAGTCATAAAAGGGTGTGTGGCTTGTGTCTGGGTGTCTTGCAATGCTCCCCCCTCCCCTGACAAGCCCTCGCAGAACCCAGGCTGCGGACTGTGAAGCGGCCCCTGCTAGACGGAGAGACCATGCGCATGTGGTTCTGGGACAGTCCGAATAGAGCCCAACGTCAGTCTCCTCAGTCCTGGCTGCTGTACAATTCTAGCCCCTAACTGTTGTAGTTACTTCCCAGCCCTGTGAGACTCCCAGGGCAAGCGGCAGACACTGTGAAGCAGAGACAAGTCATTCTGATGTTCCCTACCCAAATTTCTGACCTAGAATCTGGGAGAATAAGAAAAGGACTGTCTTACACAGCAGTTTGGGGTGGTTGGTTAAGCAGCAATAGGTAACCAGAACATGGCATATCCCCATGGAAAGGAATCTGACAATAGCTGTTAAAACTACTATTAAGTGACCCTTCATCTCAGCAATCTTTTACTCAGAAATTTACTCAGAAGATATAGCTTAACAATATGAAATGACACATGCACAAAGTTATTCACTGCAGCATTATTTAGAACTTCAAAATGTTGGAAAACTACCTAAATGTGCAAATATAGGAGAATGGTTGCACGTACAGCAAAATACCACACAGCTCTACACAAAGAACACGGAAGGTGTCTACAGGCTCGTGAAGGAGCCCCAGCTGCACTGAGACCATGTGCATGTGGTTCTGGCTGACAGTCCGAACTGAACCCAATGCCAGTCATCTCCGCTGGGGCTGTGTAGGATGTACCAAGTAGGAAAAAGCAGCACATACTGTTTTTTTGTGTAGAAGAAATAGGAAAACATACCTAAGTCTGTTGATCTCGGGGGAAAGAAATGCAGGAAAAATAAACCAGAACACAGGTTACTCTCCAAAAAGAGCACGGGCGGGAAGGCTGACCAGAAAGAACTGACAATTCTGAGTATACATTTTTTGTGTGTACTTTTGACTTTTGGAAGCACACTTGTGTTCTCTACATTCAAAAACATAAAACTGAAACAAAAAGGGTTGAGGGAAGGGGCTAAATCTGAAGAGAACATAAGCAAATGAACCCAAATGTATTTATTTCACATGAAGAAAAGGACTACTCCAAAAGGGGGTGGGGGAGAACCCAATGCAAGTCACTAAAGACACAGTATTATTTTTATGACATAAGGCTTAGTTTGGGGGGAAAATGTAGTGTAAGCAAATCTTAAACTTCTCAGTACCTTTGTCCATTACAGTGGCATGGATGTAGAAGTTCTCAAATTATATTGTTGTGTACTGCAGGGTGAAGCAAAGAATTAAAAGTGTTAATGCTGGGAGCTACAGTTCCCACTGTGGTCACAGAAAAGTAGAGAGACAGAAAATGGACTGGGGCAGAAGGTCAGTAAAACCCTATGGGCTGGAACTGAAATGGAAATTATCAGTATGAATTCATAATTTCTATAATTTCACAAGCATGTATTTACATATATATAAGCGATAACATACACATGTCCATACGCTTCTTAAAATACAAGAATCTCTAACGAGGATGGCAACATTCGTCATTCACACATGACTGTAAAATGAATTAGCACTGTTTCGATATTCGGCTAAAATCAACCAGACCAAGAGATGAATCCTTTTTTTAAAACAACTGTTGGCTATTCTGGAGCACCAAACACAGAGGTTCACTTTATGTTCAATCTCGAAAACGTGCTCTTCTCTGCCGGTCCATCTGAGATGGGATGGGGGAAGGAGCCTGGCTTCCCTCCCCCCACCTCCTTGCCTGCCACCCACTATTGTAACGGGGACTCCCAGGTCTCAGGACAGTAGTATTAATACCAGAGGCTTAGCTTCATTTTTGGATTTTGTTGACTGATTGCTTATAGTTCTATCTCCAGGAGACAATCTGTTTGAAGTTCTAAGTCAACAAAAATGAACTTCTAGAGCTCAACCCAATTTTACTCCCTGCCGACACTTTAACCCTAAAGTCCATTTCAAACTAAGTGAGCATTAAATTCTGACCTTCGGGCTCCATTCTACCTAATTTACATTTTTTACTGTAGCCTCTGTCTCTGTCCTCTTTTCTTCAAATTCAGACTTAATTTAATACAAAGGTCAGGCAATGCCTCACCAAGAGGGGGCACTGTGCAAAGATTTTAAGGATGCGATAAATATTCTGGGAGTTAAATTCCTTAATAATGAAGTCTCGAGTCAGTTTCCCTCCCATTACAGACAATGGAAATGCTTGCTCTCAACCTGCAATAAGACTCTCTCTTTAACTCACTGAAGTGAGAGTAAACACAGGGCTGGTGAGCAAAAGCCCTATTTCCTCACCATCCCCACTACATCTTCTCTCTCCCACAGTCATCTGTGTTGTCACTCCCATCTCCCAGGAGAGGGTTTTCCCTCCATCAGGGGCAGTTCTTCAGCACTCTCCTGCAAGCCAAACAGGAGAGAGGACCTCAGACTCAGACTCCGCGCATCAGCATACCCTGGAGCTTGTGAGAAGTGAAAATCCCTGGGCCCACCCGAGACCTACTGGATCAGAACCTCTGCGGGTGGGCCCCAGCAATGTGTTTTAACAAGCCTTCCTGGAGATTCTGATGCACCCCCTCAAGTTTGGAAACCATGTCCTATTTGGCTAAAATTATACTTGAGAGTGAATTTCTATTATGCACTGAATCATGGCTCCTCCTAATTCCTATATTGAACCCCAAGCCTCCAGAGTGACCATTGTTGAGACAGGGCTTTTTTAAAGAGTTAATTATGGTTAAATGAGGTCATAGAGGTGGAGCCCCAACCCAATAGGACTGGTGTCCTCACAGAGGAAGAAACATCAGGGAGGTGCACAGAGAACACTATTTAAGGATACAGCAAGGCAGTGGTCTATAAGCTCAGAAGAGAGGCCTCAGGAGAAAGCCAAGCCTACCTCCTGTCAACACTCTGCCCTTGGACTTCCAGCACCCAGAACCATTAAGGAAATAAATTTCCGTTGCTGAAGCCATCCAGCCTGTAGTATTTTGTTATAGCGGCCCTAGCAGCCTAACACATTCCCCTGAACCCAAGGGCTATTTAATTTTAATGCTTTTCCTCCGTAGGTACGAACTCAAAATACTGGCCATCATTAAAAGAAAAATCCTCTGAAATGGCCTAAAGCAGTGGAGAAACTCTTTCTTCAAGTCAGTCTTTCACCCTTTTTAGAGGATGAAGGACTCTCTTATACCCACTCCCCTGAGAAGATAAACCAAATGCATATTCAGCTTAACCTGCTAGAAGTATCTATTTTCTAAGTACAAAATGGTGTGGCTTCCAATATGTACAATCTATCCTAAATTTGACTTTGGTCTACTTTTTACCATCTAAGCAGAGACTAGATAGATCCCTTTCTCAAACTTTTGTCCACTACTCTCCCATACTACAAAATTGCCAGATAATGAATATGTTTTGAACACACTCATATTGATTTTAGTTGATTGCTAAGGATTTTTAAAATCACAACTGTATTTCACCTTTTAGCCAATATAATGGAGCACATTATTAATCCTTCCCCAAAATGGAAATTACAGCAAAAATAGTGCTACACCGAGTACATTCTTCATTAAGAAATGATAACATGTTAATAAATGACTATTAGCCAGTTACTGATCTTCTTAAACAACCCAAGCGGCCTTAGAGTACTCTGAGACACAGGCAAACATTTGCACATGCTTCACGATGCCCAGATCAGTGCACAGCCTGTGTCTAACCTCAACACCAAACTAAATGACTGGGAAGGGTTTCACATGTCAATTGTGTGATGTGTTGTGTGTGTGCATGCATAGATTCACATAGCAAATTAACATGAGCTAAACAGACAATAAGTAGCCACGTATGTGAGGGCTGTCCGGAAAAACCCAGCCATAAATGTCTCTTTTTCATATTACACAGCTGGATTCTTTATACACAGCCCTCATGTACTAAGATACAACAACTAGGTATTAATCCAAATAAAAATACCACCTTGTCTCTTCCTTGTATCCATAATTAATTTAACGTAATACCCTTAGGGGGTTACTTAAGTATTCTAGAAAGACAAATGATTAGCCTCTTTCAAATTATCAGGCAGTTATTAGGCAGAAAGGTCAAAAAGCCACCAAGCTAATCACCTAGTCCCTATCTTATTTAATACCAACAACAAAATTTTCTTATAAAGATACTACCACACAAAACCTTTTTAAAAATTACATAAAACTAATTAATAGAACAGAACCTGAATATTTATTCAATTAGAAAATTTGGGCTCCAATTTAAAGGGGCAGTCAAGTTTATAAATGAGACTCAGTTTTAAAAACCTCTTCCAAACATCTCTGCAAAGTATAAAGTTAGCTCATTTCCTCTTACTGCACATCATCCAATGAAGAACTGGTGAGAAAAGTGGGACACCTGAATAAACCATCACGTTGTATCCCATACACTCTACTTGCTAAAACAGAAGAATGCTAATGTACTGGAGATAAGACCAACAAGGGATTGAAATAAGTATTACTCAGCAATTTGAGCTGCTAGATTTTACTAGTTATAGGAATATGTGCTTTTTCAATGTTTAAATCAAACCAAATGTACTTCACATAAAGTATTTTACAACCACTGAAAGATGTCAAAATAAGGGGGCAAACCTCACACAATACATGCTATCAGTTCAGTCATATGCAAAATGCTGATTCAGATGTTAAAAAAAAAAGAAAAGTCCAAGAGCACGACGTAAGAACACTCTCCTCCAAGTGAAGAGAGAAAAACCACAGTGCCATTCCACTGAGAGTTCCTGTCTCTGTAAGCACCCAGAGGCACCCACTTCCTTATGAATTAGACATCGTTCCAGGTCAAGGTCCGTGGCAGGCATCTAACCCAAGATGAGGCTTGTGGCCAAGGTCAGATTTTCGTCTGTTTATGGTACCAGGGGGTGAATTTACAGCACTTCTTTTCCATACAACCACTGAGCTCCCTCCATTACTGAGGATAACCGAGTGAACTATATAGAAAGGAACAAGAAAAGCCTATCAGATGCACACATTTTAGGTTACAAAACATCTGGAGACCCTGTGAAATTCTGTACAACTCTTACAACGAGTGGAATACGAGAGGGGGCTCGAGATCAGGAGTCAGAGCTCTAGTTCTGGACTTCACACATGAACCAAACCACTTGATTCTAAGTCTTTCTCCTTTAGCACCAACTATTTACAACACAATAAATAAACAGAAAGAATAAAATTCCATTTACAGAGGACAGGGACCACCTGCTTTAACCACTCTTCGCCCCAGCACAGTACCTACAACTGTGCGTGGCACGCGACAGGAAGCAGGCACTCAAATGTTTCGTTGCGCAAACACGACTTCTATTCAGGTTTAGGAAAGCTACACACCGAGCCCAGGCACTCACACTGAGCAGGGAGTCAGGCCTGGGCTCCCCCCCCTCACCCTGTGACCTGGGCGAGCCCCAGGATCCCCAGGTCTGTTTTCTTGTCTGTAAAAGAGAGGGTGGGGCCAGGTTCTCTAAGATCTTTTCTAGTTCTAAAGTTCTTTGACACCCTCAAAAATGAGCTGTTCAATCTTGTGGGAGTAATTCAACAGTTACACTTTTTTAAAAATTAATAAACATGGGTTTACCATTTGGAGTTTTACACTTACTAGTTTTGACACGAGTACTTTCTTGATTCTGAGTGTTACCTTTTTCTACTACAGACCTTAACGCTTTTCTCCAGATATCATCAGAAATACCACATTTTACTATTTTGTCCTATTTTATATTTACTGTTTTGTCCTAAAATCTCTAGTAGCATAAATTCTCCCTTCATGATCAGGACAGTATCAAGTCTTCATTGTCTGTCACTTTAAATGTGTGGCACAATCTTCCCACAACCTAAGAAGAACTAGATTTAAATTTGGTGTTTCGCACTCAAAATTTAGAGTCAATAAGAATAAACCAAACCCCTAGACTCTTGTACATTTTAATTTTTATTCCAGTCTTAGGTGAATAGACAAATCGTTCAAGAACCATCCAAGAACATTTTAATTCCAGGAAAACAATAAAAAATCTGGGTCTTGACATCATTTTAAACTTCTGGTGACATGTCAGGGACTCAACAGTGTAATACAGCAGAAAGCAGTGGACCAGAGAGTCAGAGAACGGGGTCCATACCTTTCTCCACCACTCAGCATTAGGGCAGGTGAAGTGACTCACTTCTCCATCGACAGAGAAAGGTGCCTTCATCTTCTTTGGAGAGCAGCTAGGCAGAAGCAATGACACCAACTGTCACATGCAACATGCTTCTGACACAATCAGTCCTCTTTGTAACTATAAAATGAAATCGGATTCTTTATCCTTATGACCTCAAATATTAAAGCCATTAAGCCAAATCCATTTTAACTAACAATGAATGATCTGAAGCGTGTAACTCTTGCCAGTATAATACCCAAATTCTTCTCCAAGATCGGATTATGAGATGTTTGCCACAAGCGAAAACTTATCCCTATAAAGATGAAAATTTTCTTTTTAAGTCTTTTACACAAAAATCTTCCGACGACACACTGCAAAATTAGCTTGGACAATTAAAAAAGTCGAACATAATTAAAGCAGCAAGCAATCATTCAGGAGGACTATTCAATTTTTAAAGACCTGCCATATGCTAGGCATTACTCTAGGTCCTGGAGCTGTAAACTACCACCAACCTAGATCTCAACCTTAAACAACTCTGTTTCTCCGGGGAGATGAACTTGCAAACAGATGCACGGTATTTTAGAAATACTGTACGTCCCTGGCTCAGATATACGGGAATCATTCTTTCCACTTCCCAGCACTTTTAGCCCATAAAATAGAAAATTCCATCCTTTTTTCCACGTTGAGTTGATAGGAATTTGAATCCCTAATTTTTTCCTAAAGGATCTTTCAAAAGTCTGTAATTAAGAAACGACATGAAACCGGAGCTAGTTTATCCACACACGCCTGTTACAGGCCGGGCAGAGCAATGAAACAGAACAGAACCTGCCACCTCTCAGCAAATCACACAGGTTTCAAACTGAGAAAAGGACAGCATTTCCTTTTTATGCATTTAGCACTACTGCACTGATGACAAAAAAAATTTTTTTAAAAGAGAAGGACAATGAACAAAGCCGAGTTTAAGCAACAGGAAATGCGAACAAAACCTACATACTCCACTGTTTCAAAGTTACACGTCAGTTGTGTTAAGGAGGTTAAGATGATGGAACAGAGGTTATAAGGAGCAACGTGTTACAATTCTGTCATCGCTAATCACTGGCCAAAATGAGTTAGATGACTTAAAACTCATAAAGGATTTTATGCTGAAGTGGCACATGCCTATGAGATGCTTCTGTCAGTTAGTAAAAGTATTTCCTTATGTGCATTTAATTGCTCATTAGATACGAAGTGATGGAACACACACATCAAAATGACCCTGCCCCGGGAGGGGGGGTGCCTCAGCAAAGAACGGACTGCTGAAGGGTTGCGAAGGAAGAGCACTATTTTGGAATGTGGTGAATCCAGGCAAGGGGAGCATGACACACAAAGGATGTCCCAGAACAATGAGCAGGCTGGGCATGCCTGTAATACAGAGAATCCCCGGTATGACGCGAGGTGAGCACTGTGACAGCGCAGATGGGGCAGCACAGGCAGCGCAGAGTCTAAGTGGACACTGGGCATTCGGGAAGAGCCCCGAGAAGCGAACTTTCCAGAGGGCCCAGGGGGGCTTCGTGATGCCCCGTCCCGATGAAGATGCTCCACAGGGGAAGAGCAACTTTTCTGTGACTATTTATTAAGTTCTGTGAATTCCTATTTCTTATTTTAAAGACCTCCTTGTTCA
This sequence comes from Lyroderma lyra, assembly GCA_004026885.1. Taxonomy (NCBI): domain Eukaryota; kingdom Metazoa; phylum Chordata; class Mammalia; order Chiroptera; family Megadermatidae; genus Lyroderma; species Lyroderma lyra. The sequence goes on from PVJL010004632.1 coordinate 22,728, forward strand.
TGGTCAAGATGTCAATTTTCAGCTCTTTCTTGTAATACTTGGGCTTGCCCTGGGACAACCTTTCCAGTTTCTCCAAACTGGTTCTGCAAAACCAGTTATCAAAAAGTTATGGAAATTATTCAAAATACTAGTAAACATACCAAGTAAACACACCTAGTGTGAGGGGAAGCCCTGGGAGTTCTGATGCAGGGACTCCTGGCTTCGGAGAGGCCTTTCCCTGCCCATTTCCTGTTTCCCTACTTGTTTTACACGGTTCAGGACGACAGATAAATAACAGCCCTCAGGCCAGGAGAGAAATTATCCCACACCACTCCCCGTTCTGCTGGAGTCCTTTCTTTCATCTCTTCCCAGGTCAGACGTATTCTGATGGCAATGAGCCCACTAAGATGCACTCCGCGACAAGAAGACCACTAGTCACTGACCTCAACATTAGAGGAATGTCATGATGCAGTTAATTTGGTCCATTTTATCCTTTTACACCTCTAACTTTCCTAAATAATTAAGAGGCAGTAAGTGAGAGGAAAAAGCACACCTGCTTTGACTTTCAAATACATACCTACGAGGTCTGACAATTAAGTTCGTGGAAAAGAGTTCCAAAATGGCTTTGCAGGGTGGACTAGGCGCTGGCATCGGTGCACAGCTTCCCAAGGGGAGTGCTTCAAAGGTGACGTAATGATATTCAGCAGGGAGGTATGGAGCACTTTTTCTAGGATGAGTTTGTGGACTTAATTGTCAGACCTCGTGTTATATTCAATCAACTAAATAATCTGGGCCACTCTCCCTCCCCTATACATTCCATCTATATAGCTGTCACCTTAAAGTCCTCCACACCACTACAATGCAGTGAGTTTTAATAATGACTCCAAACTCTGTGTACACTCGCAGCTTTAAGTTAAACTATAATATAATCTCTCTAGACCCCGCCCCCAACCACTCAAAATTCATTTCTTACTTCAACTTCCTGTGGCACCTGTGTCACGGGGCTACCTAGTACTGAATATATTGGAGGGTGATCACCCAATAATCTCCTCAAAGGAGTTTTCCCTCCTTTTAGCACAAAGAACTTCAACAATACAGCCTCAGCCTGGGGAAACATTCAATTTGACTCTACAAATACACATCAAGAAAGAAGACAGGAGGGGCAAGTTCAAGGTTATGACGCAACTCAGACCTCATAGCCTGGCTTTCTACCTTGGCTGTAGGTGGATATACAAGCAGAGCTCAGAGCAACTTAAAAAAAAAAATCCTTCAAAAGTAACAGTGACAGAAGGCCCATAATAGCTATCACTATCCGGAGTTCTAAGAATAGGGTACCACCGAAGAGAAGCGACCGAGATGGGAAGGTTTGACAGCTGACTCCAAAATGCCTTTCCTTCTATGCTGAAGAATAGCTGGAAACAATATATCCCCTTTCATTATAAGCAGAGATCAAAGACCAGGAAGGGGACGTGTGCACACACTTACACTGCTTCCTTGGAAGCACATAGCACCTGATGAATCACTGCACAAAAAAAGAAACCGAGAAGGAACTAGACACACTGACAGCGGCCGACATGAAGCTCTCGGCCTAACAGCCTCTCTTCTGGGCAGGTCACAGTTGTCGCTGTCTAGCACAGTGATTACATGAGCAGTTTTTGAAGGAATACGTATATCCATCCAAAATCTTAAGTCTCTCACTTAAAGTCTGGGGATCAATAAAAGTCAGATACACTTGGCACAGGAAGAGTCTGCCAGGGCGCCCTCCTGAAACTTTCAAGTTGTATTTCATACAACACAGAACCTGCACTTCTGTGCATTCCCTCTTAAACTTAAAAGTTTAGATGTTAAATTTTTGTAGAGTTGTCTCCTCTATAAAAAAAAGAAGATAGAGAATATTAATCTGTAAAGAAGCATTTTTTTAAAAGCTGCTTATCTGCTCACTAGCATTTTGAAAAAAAAAAGTAACTTCCATTTCTACCGCCTTCTTTGTATTCTATTCCACTTAGTAAAGTCTATCTTACCCTTTAAAAGCAAGGATGGTGGAATGTTTCAGAATGATTTAAATTTATATAGCACAGGTGTAACAAAATAGTTCTCATCTTCAACAGTATCATTCTGCTGAACTTAAAAGACACCGTGCGCCTCGTGATAAATCCACCTCAAGCACGTTAGTTTCTAAGAAGAGACAAAACAAGCGTTTTACCGGGTTCCAGTGTCAGCGGATTCAAGCTCAAATTGGACACAAGATGCTCATTCAAGAGTCATTAAGAGCCCACAGATATAAGGCACTGTGCCAGGGGCAAGTGATGGAAAGATTAACAGTCCCTGTTCTCAAACTGAACATCCCATGTTAAGTATCAACAACAAAATACACATTTTTAAAAGTGCCATTAGGATTTGAGAGAGTAAAGCAGAGACCTAGAAGTGAGTGGCATGGACTGTATACACAGCAAGAAAAGATAAAGAATCCCTAATTCCTAACCAGACACAGAGAAAGGAGATGGGTAGAAAATTTTAAACAGAAGATAACTACCTAAAACCTTTCAACCCAGTAATTAGAAAGGAAATGAACATAAATGAAGATAATGATTCACGAATAAAGCTGTTCACTGGAGGATTATTTAACATAAGAGGGAAAAACTTAAAACCCAAATATCTAACAACAATAAGGGAATAGCCATGGGATGAAATACTAATTTAATTCATTAAAATGATGTTGATGACAAAAGTTTAAGAGCTAAGAAAATGATTTAATAGTGTGCTTTTCAAAGGCACACAATTATACCTACATTACATCAAGCATTTTAGGAGATGCACACTTTTTAAGAGACCAAAAATAAAATGTTAAAGCTGGCTATTTTTCAAGGTAAAATTATCAGAAATTTTGTTTCATTTTTATATTGTTCAGTATTTTCCATGCACCATACAACTGGCGATGTTACATTTTAAATGGGCAAAAAGGTTACATAAGGCACTGTATTTTAGGAGTTCCCTTCAAAATCATTAATTACCCTTTTCCTCCTTTTCAGTAGAGACTCTCCCCCAGAAACCACAAAACCCACCCATTTCAACAGGTTAATATTTGTAAGTTGCTTAGAACAGTATGTGGCAGACAGAACGCGCCTGCACAGAGGTTAATGTTCATCAATAACTGCAAATTCCCTATCTAGTCAAAGCAACTAGTGTGTCTTAGAGGTGGTCTATTCTTCATGGCATCTTAGCAAAATAAGAGTTTTCTTCCCCCTTCTGAATTCTAACACCTTTTAAGAGATGACTGCTGTCCCTGTGAGACATTTCTTTCAAAGAAAGCAAAGGAAGAAATTCAGTCAAATATCAAATCCCTCAAAGGGAAAACAGGAAATTAATGATGGGGGGTGAAATCTGAAAATATGGTCAATGGTAAAGCCACACCTACGAAAGTAGGTTTATTAAAGACTCGCGATCTCAAGTCAGTATCTCATGGCAGTGAAGTGTAACCCTAAGAACCCATGCTTACCCAGAGGCTGACACGGAGGAGCCGCACAGCAGACTGTCAGCAGGGAGAGGGCTGTACGGCATTATTTGGGAAACAGCGTCTTACGGCTTCTCGCGAGCTGCTTGGCGTGAGTGTGGAGTGAGGACGGTGCCGGGGACCGACCCGGGGGAAACGCGACAGTTACGTCGTGAAGGAATGAAGAGCGTGAACTTGCAACGTGGAGGAGGTCTCGAGTGAGAAATCCAGGACCTCAGGTTGCCGGGGGACTGTCTTTGCTAAACAAGTTTTTGGTCAAGTCCGCACCGCTTACTTACACTTTTGTGAAAACAGATCCTTTGTTCGAAGTAATACCGAATTCTGCGTCTACATTTTACCAGGCACAGAACGGAATGACCGGGGACGTACGTAAGTCACCCACGCACACAAACGTGTCGCACGTATGTACTCGTTTTGTGCGATAAACTTACCACGTGCACCAAGTCTGCTTAAAGAAACAGATCTTACAAGGCTATTTTTTTAACATCAGTTCTTTTAGTCTCACTGCCCTATTTTCCACGCAGAGGCAACAGGTAGGTGCCTTTTGTGTCAGCACCTAACTCTGTCTCTGCAAGTAATGACAGCCAGCGTGCCCCCGCTGGCGGCACACGAACCCTTCAAGGCCATTCTCCTGCCGCCCCCCGCGTGAACACGAATGCTTCCCCAAGTACTTCCAGTGTACACACAGAAGCGCCAACTCAACAATGAGACAAATACAATCTAACGAGAAAGGGACAGAACATCCACACAGACACTATAGGCTACTGGGACCTGAAATGTCCATCAATGGTAAATAAGCACAAACTGTGGCACACCCATACAGTGAAAGCCGTATCAGCAATCACAGGATTTAAGTACTAATATATGCGGCATGGACGAAGTTCAAGTAATTATGCTGAATGCAAGTCAGAACCAAAAAAACCTATGCTGTACGATTCCAGGTACGTAAAATTCTAGAAAATGCAGCTTAGTGGGCCTGAGCAAAGAGACGGGTGGGACGGGGTAGAGGGGCGATGATCACAAAAAGACACCAGGAAGTGTTAGGGGAATGGTGGTGCGCATTAACTTGACCATGGTGGCAGTTTCACTGCAGTTTACATACATCGAAACTCAAGTTTTTCCACTTTAAATGTGCGCAGAGTAGAGCATGTCAACCACACCTTAATAAGGCTGTAAAGGCGGCGTTCTGGACTCACTTCCTGACTATGGAGCTCACTGCAGGGTGACTGACTGCGACGTTTTCTTTGGACAACCTCCTCACACAAACACAGAACCAGAGGCAGAATCTTCAGGTCCTTTCCCTGAGCTCCTCAGGGTCTCTGGAGAAGACATTTCAACTCTGGCCAGCATCCGGAGAGGTCAGTGAGGGAAGATGGCCGAGGACCCTAATGTAAATATGGAGACGCACACTTGCCCTTTTGGCAGGGAGCAGAGTTCAATGACAGTTACATGCCACTTCTCTAACTGGAAATCTCTGATAAATACATGTATTGAAAAGCTGAATTATCTTTAGGACTGAAACACAGCATACCACAGATGAAACATCAAATGGTGACACGCTACTGAAGGGCAGTTATTAGAAGGCAAACCTAAAAGAATTAAATGGTTGAAAATCTAAGGTGGGAGAGGGGGAGAAGAAGACCTACTATGGCCATATAATTTTTTTTTAAGTCAATCCTCCAAGAAAGAAAATTAGTAAAACCTCCTGACTTTATATGGTGATGGAAGGAGAACTGACTCTGGGTGGTGAACACACACTGCAACACACCTGGAACCTATGTAATTTTTACTAACAAATGTCACCCTAATAAATTTAATAGCCACCGCCACCACCACCACCACACACACCCATACACACACACACACACACACACACACACACACACACACACACACAAAAACAATAACAAATACCTTCCTGACAAAGAAACCAAGTGATTTATCAAAGGTCATTTGGCTTTTTGGTGGTGAGGATTAAACTCAAATTTAAATCTGGAGAGAACCCGAGATAACATCACAGAGTAAAAACCGAACCCAGAAGTTCTAGGTCCAACCACACACAGGAATACCATGAAGATGCCCAGGCTCTGAGAAGACAGGCATTACTAGCAGAAAGAATGTTGTCCCAAGAGGGCCACAAGCAAAAGAGAATCCGGTAGGTTCCAGTGTTCAATTACATATATAAAAATAGAGGAGTTTAAGGTCAAAGGCAGGTGGCGTTACACTCTACCCTAAATCTACCACGCGTGCAGAGAAAGGCTGAACGACTGACTGACGTTTGCTTTTCTCCTATCTGACATCCAGACCGGGTTTGGCGCTGGGGAATCCACTTTTCCTAGACTTTGCCTCATCTCCTTCCCACCTCACTGACTGACCTTCCTTGTTTTCAGCCCTCTCCTATTTGCACTGGCACCCTTTAACTCAGGAGTTCTCCACCACCGTGTTAGTTGTCAGAAGTGTCCAAAGTTAAGAACCTGAAGTCTGTGAGTCAATGAAGTCTGTGAGGACTAGTGAAAGCATCACCCACCTGATTTGGGGACATAAGTAGAGAAGAAAAGAACAGAATTACAGTGAAGGAACTGAAAATCTCACATAACTCTAGGATTAGCAAGGCAGCATGGAGTATATGCCAATGTCATCTTCACGTGTCCCAGCAAGAAAAAATTACAATCCAGCAGGAAAAGATCATGCTCTAACCCAGTGGTTCTCAACCTTCCCCATGCCGCGACCCTGTGATACAGCTCCTCATGCTGGGGTGACCCCCATAACATTATTGTCATTGCTACTTCATAACTGTAATGCTGCTGCTGTTGTGAATCATAATGTAAATATCTGATAGGTGTTTTCTGATGGTCTTAGGAGACCCCTGTGAAAGGGTCGATCGACCCCCAAAGGTGATCCACAAGTTGAGAACCGCTGCTCTAACCCCTTCCACTTTTGCTGGTCTCACTGATTTCTGCCTCCACAGGTTTCGTTTTATTTATTTCACTTCCCAAACCACTCTCTGCTCCCCTCTTGACCACCACTTTATTACAATTTTTACTGCAATGTTAAAGTAAGAACAAGTCTTAGAGTTCCATCAAGGATACCTTACTAACAACTAGGCCTATCAAATTTAAAGGGGTTGGGAGAACATTCAGCAACAGTGCAGCTGTGCTAAAATTTGGAAAATAATCTTGGGAGGGCGACCTTTGGAAGGCACCTTTTACTGTAACAGCTCACATAAGAAATCTATTAAACATTAATTACTTATATGTTTCAAACTACATGAGCATTCGATAAGAAATGGTAAAGTCAAGTACAGGCTTTCCTTTCTGGACCTAAGGAAGGCAGAAGAAAAATCCCATCACTGTACCGCAGACTTCACCAGAGACCACACCTACCCCCCCCACCCCCCACCCCCCATGCCTACAGTGATTCTGCAGCAGGTCATGAGCTAGTAGTTCACTCTCGGTTCACGGAAAAGAACTCTCTCAGAAAAATTAGAACCTGCAGCAAACAGAGATTTAAAAAGAGCTTCACAGTATTCCTATCAATAAAGAGCAATTACAAGAATATCATATTTTAAATTTTAAACCACAATATAGTCTTCAAATTATGGCACTTTCCATCCTGGAATGTGCTAATGGGTTACAGACCCAACAAGCACATCTAAAAACATCAATCCTGATGACAGGAAAAGATGTCACAAGCCAAAGGAACAGTGCAAATGGCCCCTTTAAGATACAAATTTTAGCTACTATTAGAACTAATTACAATCAGAATAAAATCCAAGATGGACAACTTAATTACTACATTGAAATGAAGAAAAGGAAAGGACTACCTATGTGGAAGCTACATTCTATTGTCCTAGCAACATTCTATGAAATGTAGCTGTCCCCCATGAGTAGAACAGGTTGCCCTAGGAATCTGTCTGAGCAGAGTTAAAATTTCAAAGGTAAAAAAGCTTTAGAAATTCTCCCAGAAAAATTCCTCAACCTTATGTGCATTACCTTAACAACGCGAGCTACACAACATCTAAGTCCTAAACCAATATGTCAAAAAACACTGATTGAACGTTGCTGACCAAGACAAAAGGACTTACAATTGATGGTACATGTGTCACCCAGGCTACAGATGCAGAATAATCAGACAGAAAAATTACCGAGTGATGACTGAGAAAGGCAGACTAATGCTGAGTTTTGAAGGACAGGAACATTCAGATAAACAAGAGCGTCGAGGGTCCTGCCAGGTGACAGGAAGAACACACATGAAGTCACAGCAAAGAGACTGAGAAGGGCAGATGCAGGAGACTGCCAGACTACAGGACTGCAACGCTGGTCTCAACTCCAGGAAACAGGATTCATATCACGTTCTGTGTGAACAGCACCCCCTGGAGGTGTGCAAAGTGGTGATCCTGGTTACGTAACAGAAAACTCACCGGTGAGAGGCTCCGTGGCAAGGGACTCTGCTGAACAGGGGAGCGGAAGCTTTCGACAGATTCAGCCCATACCAGCATACCCAAGTTCGGGACACGTCCAAGTGGAAAAACTGCAAAAAGCAGCATCTCTTGGATTTTGGTTTTACCTCTTTCCTCTCATGAAACCCGTTAGTACTTCTTAGAATCAGTGTTTTAAAACATGTTTGAGAAAACAGTGAACTATTTTATAAAAGGCCTTCAGAGTCAAGTTGCATCTTGATAAAGAGAAAAATGAGGAACCACTGAAAGTTTTAGTGAAGAAACGACAGCAGGAAAGGCACCTTAAAAAAACAAATTCTGGCACAAATATGAAAGGTAGATAGAAGTAGGAGATCTGAGCATTTTAAGAATAAAAGATTATTTAAAATCCTTCTGGGAGCTAATGCACTCACTAAATACAATGAACAATACATCCACATTGTTAATAATCAAATTATTTAAAAAGCATTATTTCAAACAGGCAAATCCTTTTTAAGATCTACTTTTCAGAAATAATAACTTCTACTCCTCAATTTATCAGGTCTCTAGTCATACTAGTTTACAGTTAGGCAGTATAATCTCAGATTTCACAGTGTAAGCAAGCACTGGTCCATTCAAAACTATCCTTATTCCTTTCCCCAGAGGCCCTGGTGACACTAATATTAACACCAAGCAGGTATCCCAGATTTTGAGAAACCATATTGTTGGTCAGAAATATCAAATAATATTGTACTTAGAAATACCAAATACTATTCTTACAAATGAGGTAATTAAAAACACTGCATACTGTTTGGAATGGTTGCCACTGTCCTAGGAGCAGTTTCATAAAAGAAGAAAAAAAAAAGCTTGAAAAGAATACAGTGAAAAGTTTACCCACAGTTTATCTGATCCCTCTGCCAGAAAGCTTTATTAGTTTAGATTTCCACAATCATTAGTAATTATAACCCAGGATTCCTAAATATATCTTTCAGCATAGATAGTAAGCCTACGTTTTTTGAATAAACAAAGAAATGCTCAGCCTAGTCTTGAGTTGGACCTACTTTGAAATTTAATTTCACTATAATTTTTTTTAAATACAGACTCAGCTATTCACTATACTGTAATAAATAAATGAAGCAAGATGACTGCATTTTAAACTTGTCTTCAACAGAAAGTAATACATATGTAGTATATGGTGTTAGATAAAACAGCTCAAAAAGTCAGATCAGTCAACAAATGGACCTTATAATACAGATTGCTGAACTATGCAAACTGTCATGTATCATTTCAGTGAAATAGCAGTAACTTCTGCCTTAATGCACAGAATGGTACATTACCAATCAGCCTTATATTATTAATACTCCTGAAAAATCATTAGGCACAAACCTTCTGTTTCTGAAGGAACGGCTGCTTATTAACTGAAACTAGTAAGAACCACTACTTACTCAATTTACGTCCCTTTAGTTTGAAGGAACATCCAATGTCTTTCTGTCTAACAAAAAATAAGAGCTAGACTAAAGCATAAATACACATCACCGTACTGACACAGCATGTGTTATTTTTATGAAAATAAGTCATCTAGCAATGGCAGACACTGAGGCAGAAAAACAGAAAGAGAAGAACATTCTCTGTCTAGGAGTTTATAGTGCTTAATAAGTAACTTAGCAACTAACCACAGGTAGACTTTCTGAAAAAAGAGTGCACACATGTAATAGAAATATTTTCAATTTATCAGTTTTACAACTATCACAAAACCACCAAAACCACCAAGTCCACAAATCAAACTTGGCTACCAGGATAAAAACTATCTGAAAGCACTAACTTTACCAGGTTCAACATCAAATAAATCAGTGATGTCCTTCTCATTTATAAAGGCAGCTCTAGTGCATAATATAATTTTAACCTAGTTATAACTTCAACACCTCAGTCTGCTAACTCAGAATGTCAGAGGCCATGCCAGGGGACCTGCACTTTCCACAGCTCCCCAGGTGATCTTCACCCACACTACTTAATGCTGGAGAGAACCAACACCTTCCCTGGGAGATTTGGACCAAGGTTCTGGGTTTCAAGGACGAAAATCTCCCCGCTTGGAACCTTTTAAAACAGAATTTCATTGCATAAATCAGTATTTCAGAAAGATTTAGGTAATAAATAAGTTGTGGCAGAAAAATAAGTACACAGAATAAATTATAGCAGAAATGAAAAGAAAAAACTTACATAGGCCATGATTTTTAACTTGAGATTTAAGACACACCCTAAATCATTTCAAAGACCAAAGGGTCTTCGAAAACAGAATTCTTAACTTAAAAATAATCCAATCTACAACATTAAAAATATAGTGTTTCAAATATGTTCAAATTCATTTACTCAGCTGTTAAGTAAATCAGGGTATGAACTGTTTACATTATAACAAATACAAGCAATGATTAAACTTATAAAGCTAAATCCAAATGAATCTATTTATATTGCACTATTAAGTTTACTCTGGCCAGAAAAATGATTTTTCATAAATTCATATAACTTTAACAAACTTACAAAAACATGTACAATGGAAATGGCAATGGAGCAAAAACTAGAAGCCACCTAAGGTCTACTCTTGGCTAATTTAGAAGCTATAGACCTTAGGACCTAAACCTGGACAAATCATTTTGCCTCCTTCAGGGGAAAAAAAAGTACAACTATTTATTCATTTATTATGATAATCAAATAGAAACAGTATATAAATAGAATGAAATTGTGTAAAGCACTTTATAAATCAAAGGCATGATTATTACGAAAGCAAAATTTGAGAGACACTGTTGACAGAGTCTGCTATAAAACAGAGTATCACGGAAACAATGAAGATCATAAAAACTGATCCTTCAGATTCAACGAGGACTAGATATAGAACACTATTCTGTAAATTACAAATATGAAACATAAGAATTCAATTCAGTTACCTGTGCCATGTCCCCATATATAACATCTATTTCTCCTGTAAAAATAAATGATATTAAATAGGCTGTGAGTTGATAACTGCAACTATCAGTAAGCATACAATTCTCTACACTTCCATACATTTGACAATTTCCATAAATATTAATAAGACAAAACATGTATACGTCTGTACACAAAACAACTGTAAAAACTAAAAAGTAAATCTCTCCCTAAGTTCTTTTTGAAAATTATTCCCATGGTTTTGTATCACTTCCTTGAACGTTATCTCAGATCCTATGTATTCCAGAAGACACTGCTCTCAGTACCCTTCTGTATTATGACATCTACGGGAATATAACTATTCCCTTTCAACTAGGTGACTAAACATTCTTACCCAAACTGCAAAAAGGGAATTCTTAAGTCTCTGCTTCCTCATCTTTGCTCTTTTGCTTTTTGGATCACTCATTACAGTGAAAACGACCAGTTTCAAATGCATGTACGTGTAAAAACATAAGGGGGGGAAAGGGCAAATACTACTTTTTTTTTTTACTAGTATTGCAAAAGTCCAGGAAAGTTGTAATTAGCCATTTCTCTTAAAATCTGTTGACCTGTACAACTCAGTTCACAATGTAAGACGAATGTTTATCCACCATGACGTTAACATGTCTGTTAGACAAAAGGAAATGAGTACATTTAACCCCCAAATCAAGGGTTCTATCAAAGTATGTATATAACAATGTATAATTACTCTGCATACATCCAACTAATTGCTCAAATAATGGCCTTTAACCTGGGGCCATATTCCACAGAGTGAAAAAGCAGAGAGCACCTTTCATCTCAAGCGAATTCTTTTGTTTAATTTAATAAAATATATCCACAGCTCACTAGTGTAGGCTTTACAGTAGTTTATGAAGAACCTCAAGTGTTGAAACTTAAATGCAGACAGAAGGGCAATAATATCTTGAGTTTTATAATCAAAACTACATTTGGTAATATCTACACATTCGTTCATTCATTACTGGGAAGCCAAATCTCTGTTTTTTCATGTTGCATCTGCAGTCACAATAATCGAAAAGTGTCCTGTGCACACAGGGATCGCATACCTGAAATTGTTTTATTTGGGGAGAAGGCAGCAGGAGGGGGCAAGTGTGCTGGGAGGGAAATCTCACCCATTCGACAGTCACTACAGCATTTGTTTTCTAAGCATTTAAAACTCCATTTATTTTTATGAGATACGTGTGAGAGGAGCCAGATGGAGAAACCACTTTTTCCAACATGGTCTGTAATAACTCGGAAAGCAAGTCCTGCTTCAAGTCCGCATTTGTATTATTTTAAAAGAAGTAATTGTAAAACTCTCAGTAAAACCGTGAAAAGGCAGGTTGGTGGACGATGAATAACAAACAAACAGAATTACTATACCTTTTTTCAAGCCAGGTGAATAATTTTACAGATTTTGCATGTTTATTTTTACTTTAGAATCTGTTAACAGCAGCAAGCTAAAAAGTTAAGACCACTACCATTCTGGTAGGTTCCCTTATTTGGTGGCAATCGCTAGTTTTACAGATTTACAATGCAGTTATTACTTTCCTTATTTCTTTTCCTAATTATCCAGATATCATTACCCCTATTATTTATCATCAGCACAAATCAAAACTAGTTTCTCACCTCATCTCGTAATCTCACATTAAACTTCAAGCTCCAGTTTTTTAAAACCACGATTTTCTACATAGTAATTGCAGCAATCCCTCCTAAAAGTGTAAGGAATTACAGAATACAGAAAAGTGAAGATAATTTCACCTTGAACGTCTAAATGAGGATGCAGGAATGACAACTGTAATAAAAATCATGAAGGCGTACTCTAAATTTTCACAATTTTAATAAAACAAAATCATGAAATTTTAAATTAAAGGTGGCGCTCTGTCCTCAATTCACCCGCTTGTGACTCACTTTTGCAGACTATCTGGTAGGCAATAACAGTTACTTTTCAAAGATCTTTATAGTTACACCCAAGTTAAAATCAGGACAGAGATCCACCCTTAATTACAGCAATTTAACTGTCTCATCCAAAGCAAGGGAGAAACTAAAACGTGCCCCTGAAATCATGTCTAAAGAAGTCCACTTCATGTACCAGTTTTCAAAGGCCCCCTTTAAGGAAAATATTTACTTCTAATTTGAACTCACCCGGACAAAAAAAGAAAAAAGAAGGGGGAGCCCAAAGGCAACACACAAGAACGACAAGAGATTCTCCTCCAATCCCTCTAATTCCCCCAATCCGCCTGTGCCACACACAAGGGCAGGGACTCTGAGGAGGGCGGGCAGCAGGGTAAACGGTGAAGGCCCTGGGTTCACTCACGTGGGCCAGCAGCCAAAGCCTCACACACCCTCTGCCCCAGGAGAGCCTCACACACAGCAGATCCTTACAAGTACATCTTATTAGAAAATACGCCCACGCTAAACAGGAGCTTTATTTTAAAATAAGACTATTCTCAGGTGGGGGAGGTTAAACACACCAGAGGCTTCCATGTTGAAAGGCAGACTGTCCAGATACAAGCATATATCTACACACGTATGAAAAATAAATCCATATTACTAATTTATCATGAACAGCAATCGATACCAACAGGAGCCATTAGATTATTAATAAACCCAGAAAAGTAACATGCCTAGCAGCCAAAGGTGACTGTCTGCAGCGATCTAACCCCCGAGAAAGGTAAAAAATACGCTAGCGAAGGGGCAAGCCCACTGCAGATGTGGAGAACCCTTTCACCCCACCTTTGCACCCCCGGCCCTGCCCTCGGCGCCAAGCCCGCTGCACCGCGCAGGACGCGAGCACTCCCAGCGCTGCGAGTCTCGCAGAAAACTGGTGAATGAAATGCGCACAGAGATCAACCCGGCTGCTGACCGCGGCGCAGAACCAGGGGTCGCTAACTAGCTGGGCCACAGGATTCTCCTGCAAGACGGAATAAAGCAGCACACCAACCACCCCGCAAACAGAATGCGCTTCTTTCTCACTGACCCTTTCCAGAAAGGGGGTGGAGGACGCAGGGTGTTTTTTCTTCTAAACTAAGTCCAAAAACGCGAATCAGAAGCACCCGGCAACGGCGTGGGGGGCCCGACGGGAGACGCCGGGAGCAAGGCGAGACGGCGCTCCAACTCCCAGGTAATCACCGTCCGGTAGGACACGCATCAACCAACCAGCCCGGACGGGGGTTGCTGGGGGTCCCACCTCTCCGTCCGCGGAGCAGCAGTGGGGCCGAAGCCGGGGACTAAATGGGTGACCCTCCCAGGGCGTGGGGAAGGAGTGCCGGGTACCGCTGCCCTCAAGGTCACCATGCGCGGGGGCGGCCGCCGATGGGATGAGCCATGGCGCGGCCGAGGCGGCTTGGAGAAGAGCTGCGGGTGTAGACACGAAGCCCCACCGAGCCCTGTCCCTCGGCCCCGGGAGGGGACTCCCGGCCGGACCCAGCGCGCCCAGAAACCCGCTCACCTTTACAATCTCCCCGTGCGGGCGCGGCAGGAGACAACCTGCGAGGGGCCCCCCGAAACGACCCCACCAACTTCTCCCAAACCTGCTGCAGTCTGCGGGACACCCAATGCTGGCTGGACCCCCGCCGCTACGCTCCGACCCCCGTGTTCCGTCCGCCCTCCCCCGCAGGTGATCTGCCCCATCGCCCCTGTCGCGGGCGGACGGCGGCCGCCACTCACCTCACCCAGCAGCAGGAACCATTTTCCAAGGGTGGAAAGGAAAAAGAGATTGCAGGAGGATCGGGGCGGGGGCGTGAGGGCCAGCGGGAAGCGCAGAGAAGGGGGGTTCGGTCCGCGGCGTGTCTGCAGCCGGCTGGCGGGGCTCGGGGCGCCACGCGGAGGTGCGATTGCACCTCGAGGAGGAGACGGCCGCGAAGCCCAGAGGCTCGGCTTCCACCAGTCGGGGCTCCCTACTCACGCTGCACTGCGAGGAGGCGGCGGCGGAGGAGGAGGAGGCGGCACCCGGCCCGGCCCGGCCCCCGCCCAGAGCCCGGCAGCCGCCGAGTGGCCGCCCGCGTCCCCGCAAGACCCGCCTCCTCGGCTCCGCAAAGCCGCTCACAGGGCGCGCCGCGCTCAGCCCGGGCAGCTCCGCCGGCCTCACTCCGCCATCCGCAACGGCAGCAGCGGGCGGTGCAGCCCCCGCTGTGAGCACTGCAGCCCGGCCCGCACGGGGCGGGGCCCGTGGCCACGGGAGAGCGGACGGCCGAGCACGAGGGGGCTGCGCGCAGCTTCGGGCAGGAGCCCTGTTGGCTTCGGGTGGCCCGGGTGGGCAAGGGGAAGAGAACTCTCACCCGTTCCGGTCTGGCGCTCCCTTCTTTCCACACCCACACGCCTCCCGCTCCACGCTGGCGGCGCAGCTGTTCCCGCTGCCACTGCCGCCGCCGCCGCCGCCGCCTTGGCTGGGCGCGGTCACGTGACGCGGCCCGCGGGGAGCCTGGGGGCGGGCGGGCGCGGAGGAAGCGCGGCTCGGACCGGCACTGGGAGCCCGGCGGCGCGGAGAGGGCGTTTAAGGGGAGGACCCGGCGAGCACGCCCCCGGCAGGCGAGCGCGCGCCCGACGATTAGCGCTTGCAACGCGGTCGGGAAAGGGTGGCGGGAGTGAGGGGCGGGGGACTCACGCCTCCGCGCGCCCCTCCCTCTCTTCCTTCCCCTAGCGCCTCGGCTCGCTGCTGCTCCCGCCCCCTCCCGCTAGCTCCTTTCCTCTTGCCGCTGCCTGCGATTGGCTGAGGGGCTCTGACGTCTGTGTTTCCATGACGTACCGAAGCCGGCGGCGGCAGGAGGGGCGGGCTGGCGGAGGAGGAGGGGGTGGCTCGGGCGCGCGGGGTGGTGACTCCGTCAGTCACAGTTGCAGTCTCGGCGCGAGGCCTGGCCGCTCCCGGGACCGTGGAGGCAGGAGGGCTCTGGCTGCCGCAGGAGGACGCGGGCGCCTTGCATCTGAGGCCCGGCCCGAGCCACCTCGGTGCCTGCGTCCCCCCAGAGCCCAGGAGCTGGCCTGGCGGGCGTAGCAGGGCGAATGTTCGGGCGACGACAGGTTAAGACGGACCACGCGTCAGCGGACATTTGAGCGGCTTCTCGCCGCGTCTCGGCTCCATTCCCTACCGGACCCGTTGCCTGTCCCGGGCCGTGACGCACGCGCTGGACGACAAAAGTGCCTCCCAGCTCTCTCCCTTCTTGGGGAGAAGAGCCCCCCTCCTTACCGGTGCGGGGCGCCCCACCTCTGTTCTGAGGGTCTGGCCCGCTGCAGCGCCCAAAGGGTTAACGCGGGCGTTTCGCCCGTGCGAGCAGGCCCCTCAGGACCCACGCCTGAAATCCCCGTTTTGGGTTAGCTTTTTCTACCTATGACAAGGTTTTGATTCTTTTAGTTCACCTGTAACATCTCTACCCATCACTTCTTTCGTGTAGGGAAAGGACAAACACGGGGTAACGTGCGGAATTTAGATGATACGAGGTAGCCCGCTTTGCCCCAACCTACGAGAAATTTCGCAAGTTAATAAAAAGAACCCTCCGTCGTGAAATCTACTTTAAAAATAAAACGGGGTTTTCTTCCTGCACCCGCACACACACGTATGTAAAGATTAGTTTCTTACCTAAGACGGCGTGCTCCATCTTCATCTAATCCCTCTTTGAACATCGCCGCTCATTCGGAGACCTTGTCAATGTTATTTTCAATACCATTTAATCAGAACAAAAGATTAGTTCTGCAGTCTCTGCCTTTCTCTTAACGTCAGCACTGGAAAAATTAATTATTTGTAACGTCTTCTTAAAAAGATACAAACGATGCGAAGGACTTGAGTATGTATGTTCACTCCCTGGTAGCACTTATTTTTTAAATATTTTAAAGGCTTAGAAACAGAATAAGCCTAAGAAGTGTGGAAAGCAAAAATGCTCCAAGTTAATCCTGTTGAAAATCATTTTTTTTATGAATTAATATACCTTAGCAGGACACACGTGTACCAACCTTTGGAGCTGTGGGGCAGTTAGCAATGAGCAGAAAGACACCTTTTCCTCTTATTAATCACTGTTAAGGAATTGGTTGGTGTGGTACAATAGCCCTTCCTGACACTATTTCGAAACTTAGCACAAGAACAGCTTTGCTGTTTGAAACGGCTTAGAGACATTTAAGAATCACTGGCTTTTGTCCAACTTCTCCTCCAAGGAAGTCGCAATGGCAAATTGAATTATGTATTCTACTTTAATCAAGAATTTGACATTAAAGGAATACATGAATCATTGCGATAGTACACTAGCACAAAGGATAACAGATTAAACTAGAATCTGTTCACTTTGTGGGTTTGTTGCAGCTCCAAATAATAAAATATATGCTCTCAAAGTGTGTGGTCATGAAAAACTACTCAGCATCTTCATTTTAGAACATGGTTTCAATAGAGTTCTCATTTATGGAGATTATATATGTATATAGCATAGAACATGCTTATATGCGTATTTTAAAAATGTGAGTCACATGAAATGATACACTTTTACTGTATAGTCAAAATGATTGTACTGTGTAGTTTGGTTTTTATATTTTCATGCCTTAAATAGCAAATAAAGGCTGAAAGCAATATAGAAATAACTGCACAGATTATATTAGGAAATACATTTTTTTCTCCCAAACGCTTACTATTGAAACCTTTGTAATGACATATTTTTCAACATAAAAAAAAAAAAATCAAGAAAATTTTTGCTTAATTAGCATTTCCTAAAAAAAGGGAACTACTTGAATTCAAAGATGCTACTGGATATGATATAACCATATCTTCTTAATCTTAGACCTCATCCCACAGACGTAATTGATTTCAAAGGTATATCAGTGCATAAGAACAATATAATAATGCAATTTATTGTTAAAAAATAATCTTGAAAAGTTATTTTAACATTCTTTGAATATCTTTTTATTTACAAGGCAAAAATTATAAAAGTATTTAAATCCTATGGCAAGTTCCTATTTAGGATGTAAACATTGTTTGAAAATGGGTTATGTATGCAAACTAATGTATTTTGAAAATTGTTAAAGTCCCATTTCTTTTAGTGAGGTAAATCTAGACTATTGACATCTCTTGATAAATTGATAACCATGAATTAATCATGTATAACTCATGGAGACAGTTTTCTAAATCCTCAATTTAATTAAGTGTAAAGAGAAACATCAGGATCTTTATTCCCTCAAGAATCTGTCATGTATATCTGGCAATACGATAAAATAAGGACATGCCAACAGCAGCATATTTTTAAAGACAAATCATTTCCCCAAATACATATTTATTTATGTCAATGTATCAGTTCAGATGACTGCAGAAAGCCAAAGAGAAATGACAGGTGAAGGGACGCAGGGGAGAAGGAATATTCAGTGCTTCATAAAAAAGTAGTGTGTGTCCTCAAATTTCCATTAACCTGGATCACCAGAGAGAGATGTTGAGAGAAATATTACTTAGCTGAAAACCACAGAGAATTGTTATCTATTAGGAACAGATTAATTACCTTTGCTGAATTACACGAAGTATGATTTCACAGGTAAGCCTAAAATAAGAATTTTCAAGTCACATGCTAGAAAATTTTTATAGGTGAAAAATGCAAAATGGTTAAATGTCATTGTTTGACAGGAATTCTTTAACACCCTGTACTGTTCTAGGTATAAGGCTTTTTTTCCTTCTACCCCACATATACAATCTAGGTCATAGATTACGGTCCTAACTCTAAATTCCAAAGAATCAAAAAAGCAGACGCTCATTTTTAAAATGTTGAGAAAGAAAGAAGATTTGGGCTTAACTTGTACCAGGAAAGATATATAGGATTTAAATTAATGCCAAAGAGGAGGAACAGAAGGAATGCCAGGAAAAAAAATACCTGGGAATGAACAAGTTTCCCACATGCATTTTCCTATCCTGTCATTGTCCATGAGACACGTTTCCTACCTTTGATATCCTTCACCTGCGTAAATGGAACACATTTATTTCCCCACTAATAAAGGTGAGTCCTCGTGTATCACAGTGTCGCTGTGAGGTTTTGATGAGATACTGATACAAAGCTCTCAACAGAGGGCTTGATGTGTAGTAAGTGCTCCTAAATGCTGTCATTATTACTCGCAAGCACTCATTCTTTACCCTTTATTACCAGGTAGATGTACTGCAAACGAGAATGAACATATTTACTTTACTCACTTTATTGAATGACTAGGGGTATATTACTCGTACATTAGAAGTTCAGAGGGAGAGGTGGCATGACGGATTCAGACTACAGACACCGAGGATTCAGGCTCAGAGCTTCCTGCTCCCCCATCCTAGGTGGGTGCTTACTTCTGTGTCTTATGCTAATCACAGGACGATCTGCAGGAGTTTCATTTGGGACAGATCTTACATTTCTTGATTTTTTTCGGTTTTATATTTTTATATAAGTTTTTTGCTGCAGTCCACCTTGCTTTTAAAACAACTCCTTTGTTGTTCACTAGAATGTGCAGGAGAATCACCTGTGTGATCTGAGCAATGCGGATTCCTGGAACCACACTCGCCAAGCTTCTGACTGAGCCTGTTTGGAGTGGAGCCAGCAGACTCACATTGCTGACAGGCCCTTTAGGTGATTTTGAAGCACCTCCCCGTCGCTGCTCCCTTCCTTCGTCCTAACTCCTAACATCTGCTGTGCTCTTCGCTAGTTCTTTCTTTCCCCGGCAATTTCCAATACTAAGTTTTTATGCTTGAACCTTTCTCTCTATCCTAATTTCTCTGAGGCTCACCCATTTTCATGACCACAGCCCCTCGAAGACAAGGATAATGTTACTCATTCATTTATTCATTAATCATCTGTTGATCCTGACAGATGTCCTCTCAGCTTACTAAGGTTAGAAAACAAAGAAGACGTCTGTTTAGGAGACATTCGCCTTAAGGTGATCGTTTATCTACGTGTACACAGAAATTTTTATTAAGCACTTACTACACATCAGACCTAACAGGACCTGGCACAGAGGTGCTTAAAATAAAAGTAAGTTGCAATGAATGAACAAACAAATGGACTGTCGCCTCTCCGGTTAATGCATTCTAGATTTATACACACTGCCTTGCTTCTTTATTCTGGGGACCTGAGGGGATTTCACGGGGTCAGTTTTTTGTTCTTTCTTTCAGATAGACATGTTGGAAAGAAGCCAATTCACCAGTCCTCAAAAACCAAGTCACGAAAGGCCAGATTTTTGGTTTGGACATACGTATTTTTTATGGCAAAGAAGAAAGAGATTGAGGGAGACACGCTGAGAATGCCAGGGGTCAGAAGAAGGTGGGACCTAAAACAGGTGGAGGGGGGTTCCCTTGAAAAGCAAAAGGAACATCTTTTTCTCTGTCATAGAAGAAAAAGGCAAAAAAATAAAAAAGTGTGAAGGAAGAGTAAACACTGGTTTGGAGGAAGGGGACATCAGCACGTAAACGTCATCTTCATCTTCTTACGTAGCAGGTGCTTATGCTCATCAGCCAGAATTGAGGGAGACCAGACTGGAATGGGCAGGGTGAGCGACTGCAGGGTGAGCACAGGGTAAGAACATGTTGTCCAAGGCCTCAGCAAATTGAGAATGGTTTTGCAGCAACCCAGGTTTGCATGATATTGCCTGGTGACTCAGAGGTGGGTTTTCCCATTGTGGTTACAGCTGTTAAGAGTTCAAAGGTGTCTGGTACAGAGCTTCTCAGCTGGGATGGGCCTGGGCACTGATAACCAGATGGCATTAGTCTGCTGGGGATGCCATGCAATACCACAGGCTGCGTGGCTTAAACAATCAAAAATTATTCTCTCACAGCTCTGAATGCAAGAAGGCCAAGATCAAGGTACCTTAAAGGTTTGTTTCTGGTGAGACCTCTCTCCTTGGCTTATAGGCAGCCACCTTCTCGCGGTGTTCTTACATGGCCTCTCCTTTGTGAGCATGTCTGGAGGAAAAGATCTTATAAATCCCATGGGATTAGGGTCCAACCCTTATCATCTCATTAATTACTCCCTAAGTGCCCTATCTCCAAATACAGTCACATTGGAGGTTAGGGCTTCAACATGTCAATTTGGCTTGGCACGGGGGACACAATTGAGTGCAGAACACAGACTTATCTGGTGAGCATTTTTCAGCATTCACATATCAGGGTCTTTCCTCAGATCTACTGGATCAAATTTTCTTCTGCCTTAGGCAACCCCACTCCCCAAGGTATGTGTGTGTGTGTGTGCGTGTGTGTGTGTGTGCGTGTGTGTGTGTGTGTGTGTGAGTGTGTGTGATGTATAAATGCAGGAGGAAATACGGCAAGCAATGTTCATATACAGTTAAGTACAAAAATACAAAGACATCGGCAGTGCTGGAAACAGAACTCAAAGATGGAGTGGTATGCACACACAGATAGCAGCCTCGGGGATGACTGAACCTAGAAATGAGTCATACATGTATACACGTGGAGTTTTAACGATAGGAGATGTGGCTAGACTTGAGTGAGGCAGGGAGCGGAATTGAACCCCCTGTAAACCCAGAATTCTGCCTTTTTGCCAGTGACGTCCTGGTACTATACTAGTTCCTTCCTGTGGCCTTGCTTGGCTCTTCCAAAAACTCCCACATGGACCTATAAGAGAATCTGTACGTGAATGCCTGTCTCGCCGAAGGCATCAACTGCCAAAGGGGCTTGCAGTGCAGCCTAGACAAGAAAAGAGATTTTGCCCTTTTCTCCTCCTCAACACTGAAAGAGCCACAGCTTTGGGAAGAGCAGGAAGAGGTGGGTAAGACGCACAGAGATGGTGGAGGGGAAGCCTTTGACTCAGATGGAGCTTCAAGTTTGTGACAGGGGTGGACTCCTCATAGGTGGAAGTTCCCAGAAAGTTAAAGAATCTGCTTCAGACATTATTAAAGTGCAGGTAAAGGGGAATCAATCATGGTTGAAAGCACTTGTTTAAGAACAATGCCTCGTTGAATTGAGTTGAATCCTTATGTCATCAAAATAAGAATAACCAAGTGAGTGAATTGGAAGAGATAAAGCAATCGCAAATCCAAGTTACATGGAATGTAGTTTAGGTAGGTTTCTAGACATAGGGCTGAGGTGACACATAAGGAGCTACTTTGTGATAGAGACAGGGAGAAAGCACCAATTTTGAAATTTTGCAGATAAAACTGCTGAATTATACTCACTATGAAAACTTGGCAGCATGAGGTCTGACAGTTAAGCTGGAGAAGTCATCCCAGAAAAAGTGCTACATACCTCATTGCTGAATATCACTCAAAGTACTCCCCTTGGGAAGCTATGCACTAACGCCAGTGCCTAGTCCACCCTTCAAAGCAATTTTAAAAGTCTTATTCCGAAATGGATGTCAGAGTTGTCACGTTACTCCTGATGTCCTGAATGGCATAAAGATGTCTTTCTTTCAATATTTCCTTTATCTTCAGGTAAAGAAAAAAGTCACTGGGGGCCAGATCAGGTTGAGTACGGAGGGTGTTCCCATACAGTTATTTGTGTACTGGCTAAAAACTCCCTCACAGACAGAGCTGTGTGAGCTGGTGCATAGTCGCGATGCAAGAGCCCTGAGTTGTTAGCGAAAAGTTCAGGTCATTTTTGTCTTTTTCACGCAGCCTTTTCAACACTTCCAAATAGTAAACTTGGTTGACTGTTTGTCCAGTTGGTACAAATTTATAATGAATGATCCCTCTGATATCAAAAAAGGTTAGCAACATCGTTTTGACTCTTGATTTGGACTGACAGAACTTTTTTGGTCATGGAGAACTGGCTGACTTCCATTGTGCACTTTGATACTTTGTTTCGGGGTCATGTTAGTGCACCCATGTTTCAAAATCAGTAAAAACATGGCCCAAAACATTGTCTTGCCTCTCCAAAAGGTCTTGGCAAACTTCAACTCTTCTTTGTTCTTGTTCTTCAGTGAGCTCCTTCAGGACTGTTTTTGCACACACCTTTCTCATGCCAAGATTTTCAGTTAAGATTTTCCTGTTTCTCTATCGACGTTTACTTGGTCTGCTGTGCTTCTCACAGTCAGCCAATGATTCTGATGAACAATTGGATGAAGTTTTGCAATGTTTTCTTCAGTTCTGCTCGTTACTGGCTGCCCTGACCTGTCTTCATCAGTGACACTTTCTTTCCCCCCAGAAAAACATTTAATCCATTTGTACACTGCCGTTTTCTTCATGGCATTATCCCCATAAACTTGGACTCACATGTCCCTGATTTCACTTTCACTCTTGCCAAGTTTAACAAGAAATTTAATGTTATTTCGTTGCTCTAATTCAACTCTGACATTCTTGTGACGGCACACAAAAACACACAACAACAATAATGAATGCCACTCAGCAAGACACTGCCTCATGTCAACATGAATACAGCTGTGAGACTCAGATACACCAAGGTGATGAAACCGAGTTGTTTGTACAATGCTGCCAACGTGAGTGTGTGGTGGCAAGTTCGCAATCTTAACTGTCAGACCTCATTACATGTGTATGGTCAGATGCATCTTCCTAATTCTACTCTTGAGACCCAGAAATACTGACTTTTTAATACAATTTCTTTATAATAATGATGAAGAAACTTCTGCAGACTGCTTGTCCTGGAACCAAATTGTT
The DNA here is from genome assembly GCA_004026885.1 of Lyroderma lyra. Lineage (NCBI taxonomy): Eukaryota > Metazoa > Chordata > Mammalia > Chiroptera > Megadermatidae > Lyroderma > Lyroderma lyra. Next base: position 46,139 of record PVJL010004632.1, read on the forward strand.
CTTTCTACTCTACTCACCTGGCTATTGTGAGTTTTGTGGTTCCAGACTACCACCCAAGTTCAGACTATTAGCTTTGCCTTTCTCTTTTGGACCCTTTGTCATCTACGATCTCATTCTTTGCTCTGAACCCAGTAACAGTATCTTTTTAATCTTTTGCTTGACTTCCCAGTTTCTGACCCCATGATTAGACTTACTTCTCTCATCTATTTATACTTACTTCTGCTTGCTTATTGCTTAGTTTCTGACCTCACTGTCTCTTCTTGAAATTTAATTATGCCTGTTTCTGGGAAAAAAAAAAAAAAAAAAAAGAAGTCCTGGTGGCTGATTTCCATGCCTTGTGGAGATTCTCAATTACTTTGCATTTCTGGATTTCCCAGTTCCCAATTCTAGTCCCCTTTTTAATGCTCTGTGACTGTCAAACATAATGTCAGCATTTAGAGCTATGGGTGTTTGTTCATTATCACTTCACATTTATTTTATTCACCTACCTTTTTTTTTATGTTTATCAAATGCCTTGTTTTCATGTAAGCTGTATGAAGTCATTTGACTATCAAAGAATTTATCACAGAACTGTTTTACCCAAGTAATAGTGTTTGTTTCTAGGACCATAAGAACACTTCTACACTCAATCATTTGCCAGAAAAGATGAAAACATAATAATTGTGATGTGGTCATATTAAATTCTCTTTGTGTGATCATTAATCTACTGATATGATAGCACCCACATATGACTTGTACTCATGGTAATATTTTGGGGGTTAGTTCTAACTAAAGATACTAATGTGTTTACTTTTCCCATTTTCTTAAATATGGTATGTGTTTCCTAACATCATGTTAATGCTTGTCTTCCATGCATTTTGCCATTCCTTTCTGTGGTATCCATGTCACTATCCTTTATAATGGCCCTTCATGTCTTCGAAGAACTGCTAGATACTTAATAGTCTCATAATCTTCCTGTTTATGTGATTTGGTCATCTCTTCTCAGATTTTTGAAACCTTATCTGTTACAAACAGAAAAATAATTAGCTGCCTCCCCCATTTAAGTCTTTTTTTTTTAATCTGCAAGAATTCAAATGGTAAAACCAGGTATACTGTCATATAACTGTGTATGTATTCTTTATACTTTTTTTTTCTAATATGTTCCACATTTTGGACATTTATCATTAGATTTTCTAATACTAGGTATAGATAATTTATCCCCATGTGTGTACTTCTATATTTTTCTAATTTGGAGAATACAGGTATGTGTAGTATAAAAAGTGAAAGATCTCTGCAATCATACCCTGACATCAGTAGCATGGAAAATTGTATTATTTGTGCAGAGGACTTGTAGCTGTGGTGACAGTGGAGGACACAGCGTCCCGACTTGGGAAACCTACAAATCTAGTAGCCTGGACAAGTCATGAAATAGCCAAAGAATAGATAAATAGAGAATTCCAAAAAATATATAAATACGTGACGACATCGTACATGTTGTATAAATTCGTTCCAAACAAATTAAAATTCACTGGAAAGATTATGATGAGAAAGATGAATCTTATCCTTGGCTTTGAGAAGGAGGCAATGTGACATTTAGAAAGAGCTGTGATCCAAGGCAGGTCTAGATTCAAATCCCAGTTCCGAACTTACCAGCTGTGTGTGATCTTGGGCAGGTTCCTTAACTATGCTGCTAACTTTAGTGGCCCCCACCCCAGTGAAATGGGACCAGCCTTCTACTGTTGCTGTGAGGATGGAATTAGATAATGTAGTTTTTCACAGTATTCACTCAGGGACGAGGTGTTTGCATTTTCCATTTTCCCACGTGATCTGCCACACTCTGTATTAAGTCTTCATATTTTCAAATTTTATAATCCATTTTCATCATTAAAAAGATCTGATAAGTTTAAAGAGTTTTGAGGTGGTAAAATATTTGAGATTAGGTTCTAGCTGTATGAGTTATATACTAGTTAAACTAATAACTCAGGTGATCCTTTGATCATCCACGATCCTTTTATGTCTAGAAGATTGCCACCATTGGTTATGTTTAGGCCAAATCGATGGCAATATCATTATGTCAAGAACACTAGTAAGTGTTTTGGAGTAATGACTGAGCAAGAGAGCAGATGGTCTTTCCTTGAAAACAAATACAAGCAATTCTCTAAGAAAGCTTAAAATGATCACTGAACCCAAATAACGAATATCAAGCTACCTCCTCAACAAGAAATGTTATCCCAGCAGTGTAGCTGTGAGCTCATTAAACACCCCAGGTTGCTAGGCTGAACTTTAGTACCACGTTTACAAAATTAATTCGGAGGACATGTTATTAAAGTCTGAGATTTATCAGAAGAAGGCGACCTCTTTTTTTAAGCAGCATTACAAAAATTAATGTGTTGGATAAGCCACTTATTATTGATGGCATCTGGGCAACCCTTCATGTAGATACAACACATACACAATGAATTTCTAAGCAAAATAATGAGGCTATTACATGGTGACACTAAAATCCAAAAATAGTGCTTTAGATTCCCTAAGAGCACTTTCAAAAATAAATTTATAGTCTATATGATTATTTCCAAGATTCTAAAAGACATATTGATGACTGCTAATACACTAGAATCTAATAGCTAAATATATATCTGAAATAGGCAGCAATTATGTACTTAACTTAGCAATAAATCAGTAATAATGGAATGTGTGAGGTGAAAATATTTTAAATGACTGTGAAGTATAATCTTTTCCCTCTTAATCATAATAGCTAGGCTTTAAAATTTATATCTAGAAATCTAAATAAAAATTCTACTTTATTAGTAATTCTGAAAACTGTCATTTAAGTTCTTATTCGTGGGCAGTAAGGGTAGAAGTAAGGTAGGGAGACATTTAATGACTTGAAATATTTTGGAGGCCAAAAAAATATGTTATATCATTTCATACATTTATTGCAGTGATTCAAGAAGATGTGGAGCAAGTCAATGAATTCTTTATAACTTTATCTACTTGTTTCTAAAATGGCGAGAGCAGCACTTAGATTCCTTTCGGTGCTGTAACAAAATAAGATAACAGCTTCTGGATAGTTGAATAGGTTTGGTATTTATGATGTCACAGGTGAAAATTCATTCTGAAAAATCCAGCAAGAGCCCAGGTAAATACTTCCTATTGACAAACACATAAACCTCACATAAAATATATGCTCCTATTGATAAATTTAATATATGCATAAGGAGTTAAGTAAAGCACTTGGGCAATGTGAGGGTAATTTTCTCTATATCTTTTTAAAGTTATTTTTAGTTTTCACTTTGAATTATGAAAAATTCATAGATAAGCATAGAAAATAACATCATGGGTACCTGTGTATCATACCTACTTTTAAACTGGGCAAAGAAAACCTGATGATAATCCTGTTTAACAGGGTTGACAGCTGACTTTTTATAAAAGTAGGTAATATATTTGCCCTTATCATTTCATACAAGTTCCGCCAGAAGATTACCTTATAGATGGAAGAATATGTACTTCTCTCATGTAAAAGTGTCCTACTTTGATCAAGTAGTTCTTTTCCTCTCCAGATCGTCCAAACGCCTTCCTAAACAACTCTTAAGTAGGAAGGAAAGATTTTTGCAAGGATCAGTCTTTCAGAGCTACTTATAAAAACAAAGAGAAAGCTCATGAGCTTGGTAGATTTTCCATCAGTCTTCACTTTTTGAGTTAAGGCACAGACTCTCAGCCCAATACTCCCTTGATAAGATGCCATTGTGTTTTCTTGTCCTTGTCCCCCAGCCGTTGCTGGAGCTGGCTGACCTACGGCCTTGCCACATTTAGGATGCAGCTTGGGAAAAGGCTCTGAGGCAGAGACGAGATGACTTGATACAATGAGATACAGCTTTAGGAGTCAGAGTTGACCGGGGAAGTGGGTTGTTCAGTAAATGTCTGGTTTTACTCTTAGGAAATGAATTCCATACATTTTAGATGGTACGTTAAGCATTTCTGGAAATGGAAGGTCAGAGAGCGAAGATGGGGTGAGGGAGAAAAGTCTGTTCAAACAGCGTTTGTATTACTAGGAAGTTAAACTGTCAGAGGAGCATTTTAAATGAACAATTTCTCTAGAGAGAAAATCTACAGGTGTCCCCATATTTCTCCAGTAACTTGCACAGGCCTATAAGAATGTTGCAATAATGATGTAGATATAATTCCTCACCCCCATTCCGAGTAACCATCTGGACAGATTGTGCCTTCAGATGTCACATTAAAGTTTAAAATGTGCATATACATGTCTTTGTCTCTGTCTATCTCTATATACAAGGGCTGTCCACAAAGTATCCAGCCATGCACTATGAAAAATAGTGACATTCATGGCTGGATATTTTCCCCTGACAGCCCTTGTATAACATATACTGGAAAGTTCTATATATACAAAAATTTCTCTAGTATATGCATATGGTTCCTGTAATCACTGTATCTAAACCAAATGCCAAAGATTTAGGTAAAAATATATCTTGGATTTGATATAAATCTCTCTATATTAGGGCTTTTATATTATTATATTGAATCCATCTGAAGCTGAAAGTTATTGCAATCAATAGCCATTAGCGGTGATTAGAAAGAATTGATCTGAAAGGAGCCAAATGGCAACTATTACTTTCCAAAAAGAAACAAAGCCTTTATAATAAACACAAAACGAAATTCAGTAAGCAGCAAAAACAATTGAGGCCAAGTGGGCAATTCAGTGAGTAAGGCAAAAAGACAAAAAATACCTCTCTTACTCCCTTTGGACCAAGTTCTTGGATAATATCAGGAAGAGCTATTTTGGGTGCTTTTGCATTCCCCACTTTCCCACCCCCGGTGCCCCACCCCTTCACTTCCGACCCCCCGACCCTTTTTGTGTCCTGTTTTGAATAGAATGAAAGCTACTTTCATGACGCTCAGACTCCTTCCTGGTTCTTCAGCCTGGCCTCATCTCCCAACAGACTTAGGGGTTACCTTTCCATCTGTAAACTTAGAGCGATAAGTGAATTCTAGATACCTCAGCAAGTGAAAGACGTATTTTTGGTTCTAGAACAGGCACTCCTTTGGGTGGGTCTCAAAGCATAAGAACACACAAGGAGCTGCCTCCATTTTCAGGTATGGATGACACTGTCCTTCTCAAACTGCCCAGTGTTAATAGTCCATCTGAGTTGCTATTCATTATTTTCCATGCAAACATATATCAAAACAAAACCAAACACAAAACCAGGATGTGCGGCGATTGGCGAGTTCACATTCTTGCCGCAATGATGACTCAGGGCACTGATTTCACATGTGACTTCCAGACTCTCCCTGTCCCTTTTCTACCATATCTCATTTAGTGGGTGTGCCAATCATAGCAATCCTGAGTACGGACAATAATTTGTAAAATAAAATAGTTTTATGACTGTAAAGAGGCATAGAATTTTATCCATGATACAAAGTCCGCTTTCTTTTGATTTTGATTTTTCTTGTTTGGTTGCCAAACTTAGTGACAGTAACTTAATGGGCAAAGAATAAACCATTATGCCTTTAATTGGTCTCCACTGGGAGGCAGATAGAAATGCCCTTATTATATAATTAACAGAGATTGGTGCCTCCTTTGTGAGTCATTGGCCATAAAAGGCCCTGTGTAACCATTTACCTATTCTATTGCTGTATCAACAGCTCCGTCTCACCCTCTGAGACACTTTCTCAGTCTTAGCAGACTTCTTGGTCTTCTCCATGTTTCTTTTTAGGCTCTTTGGAAATCTATTCTCCTCAAGATCCCAGAGATTCGGCTAGTTCCTTTGTTTACAAAAAACTAGCTTCCTAACTCTAAGAAGATCGGAATTAGCAGATTTTGTTTTCCCACCCATTTCTCTTACTTCTCTAATTATCATATCCTATAGCTTCAGAGCAGGCTTCAAAACTCTAATCTGGTAACTTAGGCCATCATCAAACATAAGCTAGGTCTTCCAAGGAGGTACTTGTAAATACGGCATTATTAGAAATCAGGACTGTTTCCACCTTTTCCGTTTGTCATGTATTCGGTCTCTGCTGAGCTAGTCTGCCTTTGACCTCAGCTACCTCTCCCTCCTTCTTCTAAGAGTTACAAGCTTTTTCCTTAGGTCACCACAAACTGTCCTACTTCTTCCGTCCTCTAACGGTGCACTTAACATTGTGTATCACTTGGGCTGCCTGCTTGCTCTCACGTTTATTTCTCATCCTTTTTTCAGAGAGTACAGAATTTGTGCATGGTGAATGCAATCGATATGCTTTGTTATTTGTCAGCCAAGTAGCTAATTTAAGACTTAAAATAGTAGTGTAAATTATTATACATAACCGGTAGAAGTGGCTGAATGCCAAGCTTGTGCTTTTAGCTGTAGAAAGGAAATTTTCATACAAAACTGTGACCATATACTATTGGTAATAAAGCATCCATGCTAATGAGAATGGGAAGGTTGTGAGAGAATATTGATATCCTAGTATCATCATTTCCCCCCTATACTTTGTAGAACATGGAACTACTACATACTAAATCGAGAGCAACCTTTGTCCAATATTATTTTATAGGTCATTCTAATTCTAATTTTAACTAAGAAATAAGTCTTCTGTAAAACTACTTCTATCATCCATAAAAAATTCCGTTGATGGATTCCTCCTACGTGGTCAGTGGTAATCATGCTTTTGTTCTAAGAATTGATTTTATTGTCCACACTAGATCGGGCAGAAACTGAGCTGGTTAAGGGAGATAAATAAATCTAAATTTCTGGAGCATCTTTTCCCCCCTTCTCAGTATAAATATTTAATTATGACAGGAGAAATTCTGAAAAATTGTAAGACACAATGGAATAGATTCTCCTTGTAAGTAGGGCACTCATTATGCATCCGAGAAAGAAACTAACACTTTTTAGGGCTTTCTTCATTATAGCTCTAGTCTAGATAGTTTAAAATATTCGCTTTCATCTTCGCTGGATCCTACAAACTAGGTATCATCTTGCCTGTTTTACAGATGAGTAAGATAGATGAAATAACTTGCTAATGTTTGCACAGTTACTACGAGGAAGGGCAAGGCCGTGACACAAGGCTGATTCTAAAGCTCGTGTTCTTCCTACTTTCTGAAAATGGGTCATTCCCGCTCATTCTTAGGGAGAAACACAAGCCCTGTGATACATGGTGATACCTCCCTTGCAATTCCCAGAGCTTGATGGATAGGAATGTGGGCACTGGAGTTGAGCTAGGTGACTTCCTATCACTAACTAATTGTGTAATCTTGAGAAATGACTTGATGTCTCTAGGGCCTCAGTTTCTTCATCTGTAAAAAGGGGGTGATTCCAATAATATCCACTCTGTAATGTGGATTTGTGAGGACTAAATGAAAGAAGACATGGAAAGGACCCAATAGAATGGTTGCTAGAAAGTAAGTATTTAACAGATATTTCTTCTCAGGAGTTCGATCTATCTAAAAAAAAATTGGTCTTTTGTGGGCAGAGAAAAGAAGTCTGGGTTGCAATCTCTTCTCTTCTCAACTACTCTTGTCTGGCTCATTCAGCAATCAGTGTTTTGTTTTGGATCTCTACCCATGTTACATATTTTCCCCCTTTGTGTAATGTCAAAGATTAAAATATGGCCATAAACTCTTTACTAATCTTCTCTTTGAGAGATAGCATCTAACTCTCCTTCTCTTGTATACAGGCTGGACTCAATGACTTGCTTGATGAGTAGAATAGGATGGGGTGGGAATTTTGAAGCTAAGTGAGAGGAAGTCTTGTATCTTCTGCCCATACCTCTTTGAATATTAGGAATCCTGACTGCCTTGAGACCACCATGTTGGAGAGGACATGCGTAAGCCCTGTGGTCATCGGGCCCAGGTAAGCCGAGCCTTCCAGTCATCCCTGCCAAGGAGTGAGAAGTGTACCATATTTTGCCATGTATAATGAATGCACTTTTTTTGCCCAAATTTATGAGGGAAAAATAAAGATGCATATTATACGTGGGTAGTACTAGTTCCATATCTACATACATGTTTTTAATTCTTTTATTTTTGCTTATGAGTTAAAAGTATAACTCTAGAAATTGTAATGATATCTGTGTGCAAAAAAAATCCCGAAATATGAAAATCAGTTTTTTTATTCTTAAATTTATTGGGGTGACATGGGTTAGTAAAAATTACATAGGTTCCAAGTGTACAATTCTACAGCACATCATCTATGTGTTGCATTACCTGTTCACCACCCAGGGTCAGTTCTCCTTCCATCACCATATATTTAGCTCCCTCTCCCCTCTCGTCCTCAGGTAACCACTAAACTATTGACTGTGTCTGTGTTGCTTTTAGTTTTATATTCCATATATGAGTTATGTTAAAAATAAATGCAAAGATTCTTTTGTAATACAAAAGCAAGTACTTAAATATAAGCAAATAAAAATTTGAATTAAAAGGTTAAAACAGAAGATTTTTTTCCCTAAAAGTTTGGGTCAAAAACATGGGTGCGCATTATACACGGGAGTGCATTATACACAACAAAATATGGTAATTAAAGCTCCAGATGAGCCCGTCCACCACCTGAATATCAGTGAAGGTTCTTATTTGCGAGAGAATCTCCCCGCTGAGCCCTGCCCTAATTCCTGACCCACAAAATGATGAGATATAATAAAATGTTTGTTGTTTTGAGCCACTAAGTTTTGGGATAATTTATTATCTAGAAACATATAACAGAAACATGCATTTATTTATTTATAAAGAAACTATAGTGCCAGCAACTGTCCTGGGCCCTGGGGAATGCATCAGTGACCCACCTACGGGAGGGCATTGTTCTCATGAAGGTTACATTCTACTGAGGAAGCCAGACAATAAAAATAGACAGGTAAGTATGTACATAATTTCAGACAGGCATAAATACTAGAGAGAAAAATAAAGCAAACTACAGAGACAGAGACTGACAGGGGAAGGGGCGTGCGGATATTTGTTGGGTAGGCTGATTAGGAAAGGCCTCTTACAGGACTGCTCATTACAGCAGAAATTGGATTAAAGCTTTAAAATGATACATCTACTCACTCACTCACTCATTAATGCATCTATGGATTCAATGAACAAGAAATCATTAACCATTACTCTGTGTCAGGCACTGTGCTAAATGCTGAATAAGACAATCGTGACGCCTTGTAAGGCAAACAGACATGTAGAGATAATTACAGCATCATACGAACATGATGTCAGAGACATGGACAGAGAGCTTTGGAAGCACCATAAAGAGGCATTTGGCCCAACCACATGGAAGCCAGGAAGACAGAATACTTGTCTCAGTAACAGGTCTTTCAAAGCCGTCAACTGGGGAAGCGGAGTAATTCCTCCAACGATGTTTGCAAATGCCCTTGCTCTAACAGTCGGGAGCTTTCCTTTGCTAGTGTGCATACAAGACCACCGTGCCTGGCTCAGAGACACTGCAGAAAACGTTGTTGAAGTAAAATTGCTTAAGATTCAGTTATAAGTCACTTAAAACCCTTCTTGCTACTCCTCTTACCTGAGCCCAGATGGTCTTGTAAAACATGGTCATCCATTCCCCTGATTCATCAGACTTGGCCTTGAATTTTTTTCTCTCCTCTGTCAAATTTATCCTGAAATGATGAAGATTTGCCGTTATGGAGGATATCTTCTTTGCCTTTTAAGGGATAGCCCCCCCAAAAAGAGTGTGAAAAATACAGGGTGTCCCCCAAAACTGCATATATACTTAAACAGTTGATAATTCACATAATTTTCTCTCCTTTCAGGTTTAAACTATTTGAAATATTGAGTGAAGGCAGATTAAGTGTTGAACCTTCCACATTCACCAGACCTCAGGCCACTAGACATTCTTCTGTGGAAATACATTAAAGATAAAATTTACAGTACAAAACCAGCAACGGCCAGCAAACTGGAGGCAGACATTGAACAAGAATGCGCACAAAATACCAAATGAAATGATTCCTGATGTTTGAGATTCCGTTGCTTCACATTGCCTGGAGCAGAATGGTCATCGATTTGAAAATAGGCGTTCATAAAAAAGAAAATGAGTCATTTCTGTAGATTCTTTTAAATTTTGAAAATAAACTGTATGTTTATAAACACTGACTTTATAATCATTTGAAGTGTGTTTACATTTTGGGGGGACACCCTGTGTTTTTAGTGGCAGCAGGGCCAGCATGAGTTCAAGGCCGCCCGAGGTCACCGATTTGAAAGAAGCATCATTCATGTGGATGTTTAACTGAAGTTGTTTTGTGTTGCTTTTCTGAAGACACAATGGTATTACTTTATGGTCATGCTGTCTCTTCGCAGCTGTTTATTAAGTTGAGCTCGATGTCATTTGTGCCCATGTTTTCAACTATCTTCTATGCTCCAGTGATCCCTTCAGGTGTATATTTTCCACTTCAAACTTCCCACTGATTTCTTATTTTCTACATCCAACGTTTCACCAAACCGTGAGCTTTTGCTTTTCCTAAGCTTAGCTACTTTTCTCCTCTTCCCAACTACTTCCCCTTTAATTCCTTCTTAATCAGCCATATTATCAGCAGCCAAGTTGGCTAAGGTGAAAATGTGGAGGTCATCTTGGATACCTTCTGCTTCCTCAACTTCACAACCAGTCTCTGAGCAAATCTTGATTCTACTTCCAAAATACATCTTGAATTTTACATCACCCTCTTACACTACAATTGCCTTGATTCAGGATATTATTAGTCTTTTGCTAGACAATTGTCCCTTCCTGCTTGAAAGGTTCTTACCCACCTTGACTACCTGGTGAACACAGCTTATAAGACTCAGGTTAAACTCACCTCTTTTGTATTCCATGGCAGCTTGCTCATGCTGTAGCCTTGGTCACACTGATTGCGGTATTATTCATTTATGTTTGGTCTGTCTTCAATTTTCTGTTTTCACAGCTTACATGGCACTAGATTGACTTATTGACTGATACTCATTCACTCATTTATTTAACAGGTATATATTAAACACGGGGCAGGCAGTCTGGTAGATCCTGCCGTATAAAACACACATGAGTCTTAGACCTTGTGGGGCAGATACATAATAATATCAAGACTTACATGAAGTATAATGAGCATGATGGTAGGTGGATGACAAGCAGACATGAAAATATGTAATATGCTATGGGGTTAGACAAAGGGTATTCTGGGGCAGTAACACTTAATCTGAGACCTGAAAGATGAGCTCGAGTCGCCAGATTTATGGGACAAGGAGAGAGAATCGCCCATTTAGTGGAAACAGCATGTGTCAGAGACCCGGAGGTCACATGGAAGGCTGTAAAAGAAGACTCCTAGGCTGTCAGTAAGCACTCGCTGCATGAATGGGGGCTGGGGCCGTGAGTTCACCCGCTGTGCTGAGCTCTGAAACACGGAAAACCCTTTCTGGCTTACCTGCACAACAAACTTTTAAAACAGTCTGTGGCCTTCCCTGCATTCTTAAACAGAAACCACCTAATTTCACTTTTGACAATTCACGATGATGAACAGTAATTGCACTGATGGCGTCCCTGTGACAGTCACTGTTCCCCCATTCACACCCACTGCACCCCTCTTCTCCCCTGTTAATGAAATGTGGCTTGACTGGGGGCAGTGAAGCCTTGTGCCCACGCAGTGGCCTGTGGGGTTGCTCTGCAGCTGCACGGGCCAACGTGGACACCACTGGCCACAAGCAAGCCACTGAACACAAGGCCGCTCCTGAGGCCCGTCCCAAGACGTGCCGTGAGTGTGAATTCTACCCTGGATGTCAAAAACTAAATCCCAGAAAAGAGAAGCGTGAGACTCATCTATCTCAATAATTTTTATATTAATCACATATTAAAATGATCTATTGGCTGAAATATATTATTAAAATGAGTTCATTTGTTTCTTTTTACTTTAAAAAATATGCCATGTGACCCAATTCTGGCCAAGGAGGCCTGAGCAAAATTCTCCTGGGAGGATTTTTTTTTTTTTTTTTTTAATTTAAAAAATTTTAATTCCTGGTAAGAAGGGACTGAAACTGCATAGCTCTCCCCCGTCCCCAATTTCTTTCACCTCAATTGTGGATATGATGGCTAGATACACTGCAGTCATTTTAAAAAACCATATTCAAACCATTTCTTAATGGTTTAATATTCATGGGAGACAGGCCTAGAGAGCTATAGAGCTTTTCGTCTGGATATGGTGGCGATAGTTGTACCACAACATGAATAGATTTAATATGATTGAACTATACATTTAAAAAGGGTTGAGAGAGTCGATTTTGTGTTAGGTGGATTTTACCACAATAAAAAATTGAAAAACAACACCCCCACCAAAAAATTCCAACAAAATATATAAATGAACACGTAATTTAAAATAAAAGCAAAGACAGATCTCTGCTTCTATGGAGCTTATAATCCATTAATATCAGAGAGAGATAGACAATCCATAATTAAATTACTCATATGTGAGAAGGTGGGAAGTGCTGTAGACACAAAAAACCAGTGAAGGGTTGGGGGATTCGGCATTGCGAAACAGGGTGTTATTTTAAAGGGGGTCGTCACACTGGCTCCAGCCCAAGCGTAGAGATGACAGAATTAGCCACTCTGTGAGTGTCTGCGGGGAGAGCCTTCCCAAGGCAATGGAAACAGCCTGTGCGAAAGTCCTCAGGGGGATGCAGGCCTGGCATGTTGAGGGGACCAGGAGGTGGCCGGTGTGGCTGGTAGAGAGTGAGTGCCTGGTGGAGGTGGAGGCGGGGCGTGGTCGGAGTCGAGGTGACAGAAGTAAGGGAACTTCAGAGCATGTGACGTTGTGAGATCATTTGAAGGACGTGGCTTTCTACTTTGAGAAAAATGGGCAGCATTGCAAGGTCGGAAGGAGAGCAAGGACGTGATGGGACGTGTCTTAGAAGGGTAACTGCAGAGAGAGAACAGACACCAGGGGGCAAGGGGAGCAGCAAGGAGACCTGCGAGGGGCTGTGGGCCTAGACTCCGGGTGAGAGGGGGAGGTGGCTGGGACCAGAGTGGTGTAGCAGGGGAGGTCGTGGGCAGTGGGTAGGCTTTGAATTATTTTTGAAAGCCAGAGCCAGCAGAATTTCCTGAAGGAGCAGAGGTGGGGTAGAGAACAGAGGAGTCCAGGATGACGCCAGTGGTTTTGTCGTGAGCACCTGGATGGATGAATTACCATTGTGGGCGTGGCTTTGAGCAAGCAGGCTTTGTTTGTTTTTTGTTTTTGTTTTTTTTCCTGGTGGCAGGATTTGGGTGGGGGCAGAAGTCCAGTTTTGCATGCGCCGAGTTGGCTCTATTATCATCACAATTCATTTTTATAAGTTGCACAAATGAGGACCTCGGAAAGTATGAGTCAGTGATACAGCATCTGTCACGAAGCATTGCCTCAGAGTAGGTGTGTCCTTTTAGATGTGGAAGGAAAAAAAGAGGATGCAGGATTGTCAAAGCTCTTTAAAATAAAAGAACCATAATGCTAACAGAGCTAACATGCACTGAGTCCTTACTGTGCACTAGACACATGACACGTTAACACATGCCTACATGTGTAATGGAAGGACAGGCCACATTTCACTGAGGGGTTGAGTGAAAACAGAGGTGCAATTCCCCCCACCCCGCCCCGTCCAAATTCATGGAACCCCGCCTTCTATCCTCGGACTCCAGATTAAGAACCCTGACCTGCTTTATAGTTTAGAAACACTCCTTGGTGTGTATTATTCATCTGTACAACCATCTCACGGGGATAGATTAGTGAAAGTTATCCTTTTTACATTCTGAGGGCTAAAGGGGCTTGTGTGTGTTACATGCCATTGAGTTGGCTTGGACTCCTGGTGACTCTGTGAATGAATGATGTCCACAGTGTCCTGTCCTCAACAGCCCAGCTCAGCTCCTGTAGACTCATGCCTATGGCTTCCCTATGGAGTCAATCCATGTCATGTTGGGTCTCCCTCTTTCCCTGCTGCTTTCTCTTTTTCCCTGCATTATTATCTTTTCCAAAGAACCTTGCCTTCTCATGATGTGCCCACAGGACAGCTTCAGTTTTGTTATTTTTGCCTCCACCGACCTTTTAGGCTTAATTTGTTCGTTTGTTAAACAAGGACTCACTTGTTGGATATATCCTTTTGCTTTATTTCCTATTTTTGCATTTCAATCACCAATAATGATCAGGATATCTTGTTTTGGTTTGTGATCAACTTCTTGGATACGTATGTAAAACCTGTCAATATTAGCTTCTTCAGCCTCTGTAGTTGGACCGTAGCCACCAATGTAGTAACTAATTTAGGCAAGCAGCATCAATGGATGACGTGAAAGCCTTGGTCTCAAAGTATTATTCCACAGATAACTTAACTATGAAAAAGGGTACAGTTTATCTTCACAATGGAGAAATCTGGCAGTCATCATCCTAATCGACTCATCAAATTAAGCATCACCGACCGTAGAACAATCTGACATTCACCTTTACTATTCCTACCAAAAATATTTTAACCTAAATCAAATTGTGAGGAAAACATCAAACAAATACAGAATTTGGGACATTCTGCATGTCAAGTGACCTGGATGTTTCAAAAATAAAAATAAAAATAAAAACAATAGTGTGAAAAACGAAAAATGGGGAAACTGCTTGCCTAAATTAGTTTCTACATTGGTGGCTACAAAACTCCCTTTATCTCCCTATGCTGCCTATAGATGAGGAATCTTGTCTCCTAAAGCTTTATTTACAGTACTGAGACTGCTGTGTTTCCCTGTGGACATGGGCCGTGCAGAGATGGAAGGAGTGGGGAGTGAGCTATGGCATCAGAGAACAGACCAGAAGCAGAGAGCGGGGTCACTCTGTTTCAGAAATATCAGGCAGGGCCCATTATTGTGAAGCAAAAATGCTACTTTGATGACAGAAAAGTTTCAGTTCTGTAATTCTTGGGTGGCTATAGTTTGTGTTTTACATGATATAGACAACTTTTCCTTGAAAATAATTTTTTTTGTGGGGAGAGAAAAGGAATTAAGGCAACATATATTTGACGTGCTTTACTGTTGTATCTTCTTTGCCTTTTTTTCCCCCTCTTGTTTTCTAGTCTTTTCTTCTCTCCCTAGCGACCTTTCTTCTTTAAAAAAAAAAAAAAAACTGCTTAAAATTTCTCTCTGGAGTTTCTGTTTTCTCAATTTACCTCTTCCTATGACGAATCTCTACTTTTTATTTTTAGTTGATCTGTCCCTTCCTGGCCTTCTAGATAGCATGAGGGCCTCAGAAATCATAAGGTAACTAAATTATGACACTGGATACCCTAAATTCAACTCTTTACTTAATAAAATATCTGATTTTAGAAGATCATTTCAAAGGTTATTACAATATTTTCTCAAACAACCTTGGATGGATTTAGTTGTCTCAACAGTGCTCTGGTTAGCTCAAAATGGATTATTTTGTTAACCACAACCTTGTTCTTTCTATAACTGAAAAATAGGAAGCTCTTTTTTCTTTTCTTTTCTTTCTTTCTTGGTAGTTTCTAACCACAGGTTTGCCCTGTGGTTTCATGTAAGCAGTTGCTGATAATCAACTGAGAAGCGTTGTTATGTCCACAAGTTATGCTTATGAGGTCAGGAAATGAGTGCAACAACATTTGAGAAAATGTGTGTTGATGGAACTTCCTAAACATCAGGTTTCTATGGCAAGAAAGACAAGTGCACCTTCTCTAATGTGTTCTGCGGGAGCCTGCCACAAGCATTAATGAGACCTGCTGTCCTTGCTGTCAGAGGAGGACACCATCTAGGCTGTATGCACATGCTTCAACCATTTAAACATCGGAAACTCTGTAGTGGCAGGTTTTGACCTTTGTTTCTGACAGGCTCCAGTAGAGACACCATCTTGTAACTGCTGGAACCTTCTCTCCTTTCTCAACCTGTTGTTCCTTGTAAGTACTTGCATTCACTGGGTGAGACCTTATCAATTAAGGAATTTGCATCAGAGTGAGTAACAGTCTTTCCCTGTTTATGTTTTCTAACCTGGGATTATGATACCTAAGACTGGAGATCGGGGATTGGGCAAACTACAACCCTCAGGCCAAACCAAGCCCACCATCTGTTGCTGGAAGTAGAGGTTCGTTGGAACATGGCACCCGCATTCATTTACTTATTGTCTGTGGCTGTTTTCACGCTGCAACGGCCGAGTTGGACAGTTGTGACACAGGATATATGGGCCAGAAAGTCTAAATTATTTACCATCGGGCCTTTTCTGGAAGAGTTTGCCATCCCTGATCTAGATGGCTGATGGTGGAGGGAAAGCGTTTTTATTTTTGTTTTTTAAATTAAGCCTACCATGGACAGACTGTTTAGTCCTTGGAGTAAAATGTAATTTCCACATCACTAATGACCTGGACGCCATAGTTCTGAAATGAAATACATAGTTCAAAATGCTTCATTGAACTTCGTTTTTCTTATTTACACTTGTTTGTAATTAGTAGTTATTTTGCTTTCGTAAGTATTTTTTTTTCCTATTGCAAATAACTAGTTACAGAACTGAAAAATGGAAGGTTTGTCCAAAGGCTTCTTGTGTCTGGAGTGTTTCTGATCTAACGATTCTTGAAGCCAGGAAGACGTGTTTGCTCACCATCAGTGGCTTCATTTCCTCAGAGGAAATCATCTAGGACACGTAATAGCAAGCTCTGTACATTCTTGTTGTTTAATTGATGAGCTGATTGATTTCAAAGAACAGAAGTAGCGAGAAAAGATATTTCTATTTGGGATAGGAATTAAACACAGCATTTATAATAACGTGACCTTAGAGAGTTACCTAATCTTCAGTGACTTTTTGTGTAACATAGAGATAATGAAAGAACACACCTCATAGGGTTATGATACATTCCATTTAAAGGGTCTGACACAGTATTTTGCATATAATTGAGATATAATACTTTTAACTCTTGATATTATTGATATCTCTTTAGCTTCATATCCGAATTCCTCTGCTATATTTTCACTACACATGACCTCATTAATTAATCTACCTTACTGATGGCTTACTGTATTAGTCTGGGTCTTTTAGAAAAACAGGAACAAGAGGACACACACACACGTGTGTGTGTGCGTTTGTATGATAAAATATTGGTTTACATGGTTGTGGAGGCTGAGAATTCCCAAGAGCTACGGTCAACACGCTAGAGACCCAGGGAAGTCGGTGGTCCCAAGGTTCCAGTCCGCGTCCCAAGGTCTGAGAACCATGACAGACAGCTGATGGCGTAAATTTCAGTCAGAGTCTGAAGACAGGAGAGGACCAACGACCCAGCCTGAAGACAAGGAGGCAGAGAGCGCAAATTCTCTCTCTGCTTTTCTGTATGGCAATTGGGAGTGAAGAGCTTACAGTTCCCTTTAGGTCTGGTGAAATGAGCAAGAGTGACAACAAGCGCGACAATGGAGAGAGTGTTGGAGTCTTCTGTTAAATATTCTGTAAATTGTCATCCTTCCCAAGGGTGTGCCATGATTTCCTTGTTGCTGTGACTTGCACATGCTATTTCTGTTCAGAATAGTCTTTCTCCTGTTCTCTGCTTGGAAAATTCCATTTGTTCTTCCAGTTTGGATGCCACTTTATCTGAAAGGCCTGCACTGACTCCCTAGATAGGTTGCTTTTCCGTTGTGATCGCATGGCATTTCTTTACTTCTACCATGACCCTTAACCAAATTGTAGAGGAAGTTACACAGAAAAAGCTGCCAATCCTGTGATGTCCCATAACGCAGAGATGACATCTTATGCATCTTTGCTTCCATTCAATAAACATTTGTCAAGTGAATGCTTTCCTATTAAAATATGAGCATTTTTTTGTATACCCAGTGCATATTACATTGTCCGGAAATAGTAGAGTCCCAATAAATATTTATTGGGTAAGCTCCATTATTATTTTCTAAAGGAAAAAAGAACCCAAAATTCGGTGACAGTAATTAACTTCAAGTGTCCATACCGGTCAAATACTTAGTAGCTCGAGCAACCCAGTTAACATTTGATCACGATAAAATATGGATCATATCTGAACTTTCTCCCTATAAATGTTTAAACCATACTGGCTGACGAATACAAGGCAAGTGGAAAGTTGAACCGAAGTGAACATTTACAGTTAAACTTTAGGAGAGACTTGGAGGGATTTAGATTCAAAGGTTGGGTCAGTTTGCATTGGAAATATGCTTGGAATTTATTGCAGCTGCGGAAAGTGGGATAGCCCGGAGGTGTGCGGACTGGGCCACAACAGCTGTTTTGTGGAGCCATGAAATTGAGGTAACTCTTCTTAGTGGTCAATTTCTCCTTATCAAAGAGCACATTTTTGAAAAAAGTTGTTTTGTTTTGCTTGTTTGTTTTTTTTTAAGGGCAATATCCGAACTAATTCCTCTCAGAAGAAGCTCACTAAAGACCTCTTCTCTCGGAATTCTCAATCTGTGTGGGCATTAGAATCATTCTTAAAGACTGTTCGGGCCAAGAAGCCCGGGTTACTCCTTCAGAGGTCGTGAGCCAGCAGATACGTTTATGCAGTTCACGGGGGACCCTCACGCCTGACCCAGGATGCAGACCACCGAGATACAGAGGCAAGTTCCAGGGAAGGACTTTCCCAGGAGGTGTTTCTTCCTTTAAGCCCAACAAGAACTCACATCTTTCGTGCATATTAATTTACAGGGGCCCACCCTCATCTGAAGGGGATCTGTTCTAAGCGCCCCCAGGGCAGTTGTTCTCAACCTTCCCCATGCCGCAACCCTGTGATACAGCTCCTCACGCTGGGGTGGCCCCCATAAAATTATTGTCGTTGCTACGTCATAACTGTCATGTTGCTGCTGTTATGAATCGTCATGTAAATATCTGATCTGTGTTTTCCGATGGTCTTAGGCGACCCCTGTGAAAGGGTCGTTCGACCCCCAAAGGGCTCGCGACCCACAAGTTCTGAAACCGCAGCTAGTACCGAACGCTGTATATCAGGGGGGACCCAAGACACCCTGCAATTTACTTATAAAAAATTGTGATTTATTCTTAGATGTTTAAACTTCAGTCACTGTCACAGTATTTGCCGTTGGACGCCTATCATGACGCTTTTCCACCGCTCAGAACAGTTTTGAACTCATTGATTTTGATGCCTTTCAGGGCTTCTGCCCTTTTTCGTTTCACCTCTTCCACACTGGCAAAAGGTTTCCCGTTAAGGACGGTTTTTCCAGGGAAACAAAAGAAAAGTCGCTCGGGGTGAGATCAGGTGACCAGGGAGGGTGGGGCCTGGGGATCAGGCCATTTTTGGTCAAAAACTGCTGAGCACTCAGCGCGGGGTGGGCAGGTGCGCTGTCGTGTCTGTCAGCCGTCATGCAACGGGCAAACGCACTGAAAGTCTCCAAAACAATTCACTGAAGCCAAACGCCGCCTCTCACAGCACCAGCTGGTGCCCAGATGCAGCCGGGCTCCTAGAACACCCACCCGGCGGGGAGCCTGTCCTACAGGGGGCCCGCCCTCCAGAGAATGATTCTGGTTTTTTGGGGGGGGTCCCCCATACTATGTTATTTCCCATATGTACGTAGTTATGACAAAGTTTAATTTATAAATAAGGAACAGTAAGAGATTAACAACAACAACCGATGATAAAATAGCGCAATGATGACGATCTGCTGCCCTGAAAGTTGCGTGAGTGCGCGCTCTCTCTGATGACCAACACGGCTACTAAGTGAGCACTAGCGGGGAGCCTATCCAGCGTGGGGACCCCGGACAAAGGGTGGGACGGAGTGGGACAGCGTGGCAGTTTGCCATGCTACTCAGAACGATTCAGTTTAAAGCGTATGACTTGCTTATTTCTGGAATTTTTTTATTTAATATTTTTAGACCGTGGTTGACATCAGGTAACTGAATCCGTGGAAAGCAAGACCACACACTAAGGGAGGGCCACTGTCCTTTAAAATTGCAAGTTAAAAAGGAGTCACGCTCTTTCGTGGGAAGGTCCCTATTATGTTACAGTCCATCCATGAGGAAGAAACGTTCTGTGTTCTGGAGTGCTATCCAGGTCAATTGTCACTTATGTGGACAATTCTCTGAGTTAGTGCTCCAACTACACGACTAAGCTGGGAGTTGGTGATGGCCCGGCCCTGAGGGAGACGCGGAGAACAATGTGTCTACTGAGGTGGAAAGGCAAAATACAGCCTAAAATGGAAAAAAATTGTACCCAATTCCTAAATAACATGATGAATATTAAATTTTCAAACTGAAAACATTGCATCATGTATTTTAATCTTATTTTAACCTCAGGAAGTACTCC
Organism: Lyroderma lyra; assembly: GCA_004026885.1. Lineage (NCBI taxonomy): Eukaryota > Metazoa > Chordata > Mammalia > Chiroptera > Megadermatidae > Lyroderma > Lyroderma lyra. Next base: position 66,327 of record PVJL010004632.1, read on the forward strand.
TCAAGTTATCACAGAATGTGAGATAATTTGGGCATTCTGTGCTAACACGTACAACCCTGCCATGCTACCCTGAGTGAGCTCTCCTTTGTATCTTTATAACATATACTTCTCCAGCTCGTACTTTATTTTACCTTAAAATGATTCCTATTTCCTGTATATGCTTTTACTCTTTAAAGCTAGTGGTGTCCTTTTCCTATCTTGTACCTTTCCCTCCCTTTGTCTTTTATAAGGGCACTTTATAGTAGGTCCTGTCCTTTTCTTTCTTTTTTCCACATGTATGTAGAGAAGGGACATACCCTTTTGCTGAATACTAAATTTAAGGCGAAGACCTAGGTTTGAATTCCCCTCTGCTGTCCTTCTGCGATCTTACCCTCCCTGAAGCTCCATTTCCACACCATTAACATCGCTATCGAGGATCTCGGTCAAGATGGTGGAGTAGGTTAAACGCTGTGCTTGCCTCCTCTCACATCAAAATGACAACTAACCACAGAACAGCCATCACCAAAAACCACCTGAAATCTAGCTGAACCGAAGTCCTACAACTAAGGACATGCAGAAAAACCAAGTCAAGACTGGAAGGAAGGGTGGAGATGTGGAATAGGCTGGTCCCATACCCACATTTGGCAGTTGGCAATCAGGAGGGAATCTCAGCTGTGGAGGTCCACGCCCCTCCCCCCCGCCCCCCACACCGAGTAGGAGGCCCAGCCCCATACGAGGTGCTTCAGCCCAGGGGTCCAGGGCCAGGAAGAGAAGTCTCCACAATTTCTGGCTGTGAAAACCATCAGAGACTGTAGCTGAAAGGGCTGCATGAAAAAGTTAGCAAAAATGACCTGAAATTTTTGCCAACAACTCAGGGCTCTTGCATCACATCAATGCCCCAGCTCACAGGGCACTGTCTGTGAGGGAGTTTTAGCCAGTACACACAGAACTGTATGGGGACACCCTCCCTACTCACCTGATCTGGCCCCCAAAGACATTTTTCCTTACCCAAAGATAAAGGAAATATTGAAAGGAAGACATTTTGATGACATTCAGGACATCAAGGGTCATATGACAGCAGCTCTGATCGTCGTTCCAGAAAAAGAGTTCCAAACTTGCCGTGAAGGGTGGACAAGGTGCTGGTGTCAGTGCACAGCTTCCCAAGGGGAGTGCTTCGAAGGTGACCGTAGTGATAGTCAGCGATGAGGTATGCAGCTCTTTTTCTTGGATGGGTTCACGAACTTAATTGTTCGACCTTGTAGAATACTATTAGAGCTGACGTTCATCAAAATCTTAAAGCAGAAGGTGTGTGCTTCCTTCTTGTTGGTGTCACCTTCCCTAGGCTCCTGGTGTCCCTCGCTCCCCAGTGATGGTTCACCTCTCCAAGTCCCTTCTCTAACAGCCGAACAGTCTTGCTCCGTGTCTCCATGTTCCTGAGGGTCTACTAGGTGATAGTTGCTAATTTTCATACTCTCCAATAGGCTATTGAAGAGGGCTTCCCCCCTTTATGCCGTTTGCTTTTTATTGCATGATAAAAAATAGTAATAATAGTGCATTTCGTGACATTTACTACATGGCAAGCATTATTCCAAGCACTTCACACACACTAGCACATTTAACGTGGACACCAACCCTGTGAGCTATATTCTGTTATTATATCCATTTTTCCAGACCATGAAACTGAAGCACGGTGATGTCAAGTAGGTCACACGCTGAGAAGTGGTTTTGAAACCACACGGTTTAACTCCACAGTCTCTCCTCTAACCCACTAAACACCGCGCTGTGGGATACACAGTATGGCACGTGCAAACGCCTGTGCGTCGCGGTCGGAGAGCCCCATTCGAACCCGGTCGCTGCCCCTTCCTGGCTGTGCGGCCTTGGGCAAGAGAGTGAATTTTTCTGAAATTAACTTGCTAAGATGTAGAATGGTGACAGCAGTACTGACATCCACAGTGTATTGTAGAATGAAATAAATTAATACAGACAAAGCACCCGCCACCGAAGTGTCATGCGTCCTTCACAGGTTTGAGTAGGTGACTGTGTGATGGTGGCCAGGACCCTTTTTGTGCGAAGGGGTTTTGTGCAGCCAGTCAGCTCGGCTACCCTACTTTTCGGCCCCCATGTGCGGTAGGCAGAAGTGGGACACGCGTGACAGCAGCGACAGGTGGGTCGAGCCACTGTTCATCAGTCAGAATTGGGAGGAGGTCAAGGGCAATGTGAATCCTAGAGGCAGAGGTGACAGTCACTGTACCTGCAGACCACAGGAGTCACGAATTACAAGGTGCGTGAGACCCTCATAGTGACATGCATTTGTTTGCAGCCTACCTTTACAAGGAGCTGATGAAGAAGTTTATAAAAGGAAGCAGAGTCCTAAAACACAACTACAGATGACTTACTTTGTTTCTCTGTAGGTGTAAAACTTATATAGACTATAGAAACCACTGAACATGCTGGACACTGTCTTTATATTGACATATCGGGTAGAAAGTGAATTATGATGTTTTATACTTGCTCCATACGTTCCTCAAAATATAAAATTTAGCTTTGTCTTACCTTTGTGTGGGTAATTCTTTTCAAATTTACATGCTAAAAGCAAAATCTGTGAAGAAGCTCTGTTCATTTTTCCTTCCAGTTTTGTGAACATCAGAAAAGATGGCACATGTCACAGATTGTCACATGCAAAGAGCAATGTCAAGAAATTCACATTAGCTAATGATGTCACAAAAACTGCATTCAGAGAATACAGTTACTTCCTAGGTACTGGTCATTGAACTAATAATACTTCAAATGTTTGTCTTTCAAAACCAACTCCAATAGACAAAGTGAGTCTCGTTATTTTAAAGATTATTCGCACAGAGCGCGAAGAACACTTTGCACTTGATACGTGTCATGAATAGTTTACATTAGCTTCCCCTTTAAGGGAGGATGCTATCCTACTTTATAACTAGGTCTTGTGGGAAAATTGCTTCTTCCCTGAGGTTAACCAATCTGATATACATTTTTAATGTAGGGATAGTCTAGGGCAGTTTGAAAGCTAACCCATGTTAGGTTGTAACCTGCCAAACCCCTAAAATGACAAAGATTTCACCGGCCATGGTGTTTTAAAGATGCATTAAGCTTGGTCTCCAGAGTTTGTGGAATACACAGAGAAGCTAGAAAATGCACTAAAAGGACTGAGTCATAGTTCTCAAGAGCTAGAAAGCAGACTATAGCTAAATGGGGGAAAATGTCATATCGGAGAGAATAATGTTTAGGTATAAATAAATTCTTATAAAGTTAAACATATGTATGAAAATTATAAGAGGCAGGTGACAGTGATTACCAGCTCTGTTTCTAATTCATTAAGGATGGAAAAGGAAGTGGTTTGAAATTGCAGTAGGAGAGATTTAGGTTAGATATCAGAAAGAACTTCCTAACTATGTGGACTCCTGATCACTGCATAAAGGCTATATCACATTTTTAAAGAGCTCTTTGCAGGCATTTAGGAATGGGACATAAACCTATTCCCCAGGGAAGGTTGAAAAGTCATAGTGACATCGATAACACTGCATTCTGAAGTCATTTTTAGATTCATCAGTGAAAGCTGGTTTGTGTGTGTGTGTGTGTGTGTGTGTGAAGATGAACAGATGTAACTTATGGTCACAAAATAAAGCAATGGATTCCAAAGTACAGTGACAAAACTTTGTGGTATAATGAAACTCGGACCCCGTGTGAAGATGGATGAAAGGAAGTCAGAAATCTTTAGTTTATGGAAACTAAGTGCATTAAAAGGACCATCTTTTATGAAAATCAAAAACAATTCCCAGGTGAGTCTCCCCTCTTGGCCCTATCTTGAAAATACCATTTTTAAAAACTGCACATTTTAAATAAAACAGAAAATTGGAATAATTCCTAAAATAAAAATTCAGAGTACAAAGCGTGTCAGTTAGAACTTAGCTTTTTCCACTTCTCTTGCATCCAGATAAAAAACAAAACAAAACTGAAAACTCGGGGATGCTGAGTGAATTGTTCAGGCTCACTTGCTGGTGGCAAAGCCAGGGGCAGAACTTCAGTAGCAGCTGTGGCACGTGGCCCAGACGCCCCTCCCACCCACCCCACTTTGATGGGCTCATTCTGTCTGTCGACAGCTGAGAGTGTTGGTTGCTCAGACAAACAGCCTGTTTCCTCTCCAAGAATTCCTTCTTTCTCTGGGCATTGTCCTCTGCCAACGGGGGCAGCCCTGTCCAAGTCCAAGCCTCCTCCCTAGGGACAGCCTGCATTCAAGGACTGACTGGTGTTGGGGCCAGAGCAAATTCAAGGGCTGAGAATCTCTTTGCTTCAATTCAGGACAACGCAAAAGGGCCATGCTGGCTCCTGGGCTCCCTGGGCGCTCAGCAGAAGCCTTTGTTTCCATTGCACTGCTGTTCAGTTTCTCCATCTGCCCAGTCCTGGTTCTCCTACTTCACTGATGAAAGACCAGAAGGGCTTTCCGAAGGGCAGAGTTGCTTTTTCTGCTCTCACGGCTGTGGAAGAAGGCAGAAGAGGGAAGAAGCTAGGGGAGGGAAGCAGTTGGTGGAAGGGTTAGAACTGGAAGTGAAGTAGAAGGCTGGAGAGAGAGGGGGAAGGCAGAAAGAGGAAGTGAAACCGAAGTACTTCCTTTTTCCTTCATCTCAAGCTACACTTGTACACAGGAACCGAGAGGCCCGATGGGCCCAAACTTGTTCCTCCCTGGAAGCTGATCTTTCTGCAGTGTCTTCCATACCTCTTCTAAACCTCCTAACTTATTTCCTTTTCTCTAACCATACTTCAAATGTATGTCAACTATTGGGTAACATGAGCATGTGCAATAGTTAGCTTTGCGTTGTCAGTGAATTAGACTTTCTAGCCCTAAGCCGATCATGAGCTCAGCTTTTGCTCTGATCCGCTCCCACTTTTAGAAAGAGCCCATGAACAATAACGACACCCCCTGGCCTCTCAGCTACCAGCCGACAATACCTGGGGGATGCACACGTCAGGGTTCCTTTACATCCTGAACGCTGACCATCTTGGAGATGACAGCAACTGCGCTCGTGTCTGGGGAGGTAGCCACGGGCCACACGTGGTCATTTACATTTAGTTAGAATTAAGCTTGTTAATTAAGTTAGTAAGATGAAATTAATTAAAATAAAGAAGAAATGCATTCCTCAGTTGCACCAGTCACACTTCAAGGGCTCAGTAGCTTCCCTTGGCTAGATTCTGCCATATTGACCAATTCAGATACAGAATATTTCCTTCTCTGTAAAAAGTCCTCTTGGACAACACTTAGATACGAAGTCTTCTGAGTATGGTCCTGACCATGTTTTGCTCTATGTGGACAGAACTGATGTAGGGTGACACATTTGGAGTGAAGGGCCAGATCAAGCCAGGTTTTAGGTTCCACCAACTCCTTAAACCAGGGTTCAATGTTTTGGCCTTCATGGGCCACATTGGAAGAAGAATTGTCTCGGGCCACACATAAAATACACTCACACTAACGACAGCTGATGGGCTAAAAAAAAAAAAAATAGTAGTCAAAAAACTTCATGATGTTTTATGAAAGTTTACAAATTTGTGTTGGGCCGCAGTCAAATCTGTCCTTGGATGCATGTGGCCTGTGGGCCGCAGGGTGGACCAGCTTGCAATCAATTCTGCTTCAACGATCAGTTAGAAAGTCTGGAGTCATTTGCTGTGTTCTAATCATATTGCCTTGAAAATATCCTTTGTCCCTTCTTTTTCCCTTTTCATTGCCCTTATTCTTAGTAATCATGATAATAACGACAGTGAAAAGCTACTGAGGGTTTCCTGCGTGCCAGATATCAGGTGCTTCTCGCATTATCATCTCATTTAATTCTCGTGACAATCCCGTGATGTCCACCTCATTTTACAGATAAGAAAATTGAGTCTTAGAGTAGTCAAGTGTGTTTCCCACGGTGAACAGTGGGTGCGTGGCTGAGCCAGGATTTAAACCAACATCTGTCTGACCGTAGAGCCCATCACCTGTTAGGTTACACGGCCTTCGCCATCACAGACGGAGCTGGCTGGGAAGCGTCTGTCTGTTCACCGGTCTTCTTCCTTCCGCTTCAGACGGGGTGCTGTGGTCAGACTAATTTTTCCTACATTTCACGTTTCTGCTCAAAAATCTTAGTATCTGTTTTGTTCTGCAGCTACTCCACGGCCTGGCCTTTTTATTTAAAGGAGTTTCATCGATTTAGTTTTGTAACTCATAAAAGTGTATAATTTATGCCAAAATGCATAAGCTGATGACTTTTACATTTCAGGATTAAAAAAAAAATTATTTCCTTACTATTCTTGTATATGATCGACCACAGTCAGGCTTTTAGAGTCCTGATTTCTGTAACGAATCTGAACACATGGTCCATCTTTCTTGAACGAGTGTCTTCTGCTTCTAATCTTACATTTCAGGGACATGATTGTTTCGAATACAGGCTGGGACCCACAAACTTCCACTTACTCACGTACTCCCTTCAATTGACATTTTGTATTTATTAATGAGCTTAATAAACACCGACTGGTTGACTAAAATCACACTACAATACATTTAAATTATGCTTCTAAATTCCACTAGCAAGAAAGGAGGCTAGAAATATTATTTTTTAGGAAATACAAAGTGACCAGCTCCATCTCTGGCAGATACTAAGATTTCTGTATCAGATTTCGAAGTCCGTCTTTCAAGAACAATCGGTTTGAGATAACCTACGCGTACCACACCATAACTTTCCTTTAGTACTCAACCCACCAGGACATAGATTTTCTTTACAGCTGTAGCTAAAAGTGGCCATTTGCTGGCAGATAATACTTTCAACCTGGAATAAGCCTTGGAAGAATTATATCAAAATCAGCAGAAGTGCAACTCAACTTTGGCTTCCAGGCTTTGGAAATTGCATTAATTCTTCCAGAATGTCAACCTTCAATATAGCTGATGGAAGTGTGGTTTACGGTGGGGAGGGAGGGAAGATGCAAGAAAGCAAACGCTGAGTTCCCTTTTAGAAAAGACAGTGTTCTACTGGAACGTTGACTTGGATTCGCATCAGGTCATTTTGGGATTGGAGTCCATTCCTGGCTGCCTACTGTGCCCTGTGTAAGTCTTTTACCCTCTCTGATCTTCACTCCCCTCCTCTGTAAAATGTGGACAATGATAACGGTGGAGGGCAAAGGAGTGGCCCCCCGGCCCCAAGGTGTCCCAGCTCTAATCCCTGGGACCTGTGCGTATGCTACATTACACGATAGAAGGAGCTTTGCAGATGTGATCCAAGATCAGTTAAGAGGGCCCATTCTAATCACATAAGCCCTTAAAAGCAGGAAACTTTGCCTGGCCGAAGTCAGAAAGAGGACAGAGGAGTCAGGAACGATTTAAAACGTGAGAGGGACTTGTTCTAATGTTGCTGGCTTTGGTGGAAGGAAGAGGCCACGAGCCAAGGATTGGGGCAGCCTCTAGAAGCCGGAATGGGTCTGAAATGAGAGCCAGCAAGGAAATGGGGACCTTAGTCCTACAAATACAAGGAACTAAATTGCCCGCCACCTCAAAGAGCAAGGAAACGGATCCTCTTCTAGAACAGGCTTGTCCAACCAGCAGCCCGCGCGCTGCACGCGGCCCAGGACGGCTTGGAATGCGGCCCAACACACACCCATCAACTTGCTTAAAACATTATGAACATTATGCACTGACTTTTTTTTTTTTTTTAAGCTCAGCTGCTATAGTTAGTGTATTTTCTGTGAGGCCCCAGACAATTCTCCTTCTTCCAATGTGGCCCAGGGAAACCAAAAGGTTGGACACCCCTGGTCCAGAGCCTCCTGAAATTTTAACCGGTGAGACCCTTGTTGGATTTCTGACCTACAAAATGGCAAGGTAATAGATCTGAGTTGTTTAACTCACAAATTTGGGGCAATTTGTTATGCACAACAGAAAACTAACAAAATAAAACTATTCCATCGACCTCATGGGGTTTTTGTGTGATAATGTGCATAACAACGCATCATGGATTGTGAAGTAGCGTGTGCAGGCTCAGTGTTATCACGAATGTTCTCAGCATTATCGTCCTCCAGACTGCTTTTGAACTGCCAGTGTTCACAATGCCAGTCTTAGAAAATAATAGCTTCCGTTTACTGAGTATCTACTCTGTGCAAGATATTCAACATGGGCTAGATAATTTTATCTGCACGAGCACACATGATGAAAAGATACATGTTTAAATAAAAAAAAGTTATTACAGTAAAAGACATTGACATTAATTTCCTTCCAAATACTCCCCCTCGCTTCGAACACTTATATCCCATCGTTCCTGCCACTTTCTGAGGCCGTTATGGAAGTCCTCTTTCGTGAGTGTCTGTAGTTGTGCTTTTGCAGCTGCCTCGATGTCCTGAATCGATTCAAAACGTTGACCTTTCATGGTCATTTTGACTTTGGGGAAGAGCCAGAAATCGCATGGTGTCAGATCTGGTGAGTCAGGTGGATGAGGACACACCGTACACACTGTGATGTTTTGACAGAAATTGCCATACCAGAAATTATTGTACCCGAAATGTGACCTGAATCGATTCAGATGTGATAAAAAAATGGTGAATGTTTAAATTAAAAAAAAAATGTGTAAACTAAAAAAAAAAAACATTTATTACAGTAAAAGACACATTGCCATTAACCCCATCAAAATACTCCCCTTTGCTTTGAACAATGTGTCTTTTACTGTAGTAAATATTTTTATTTAAACATTCACTCTGTCTTTTGGTCATACCTCATACCATGACCCTATGAGATAGAAAGCATTATTCTATTTACATATGTGGGACTGTACTAGAAATTTGACCCTGTCAGATCATATTTCTTTAATTAAAACATTTTAATTTAAACATTTTTAAATGAAGGCATAGTTGGCATATAGCGTTGTATTAATTTGCAGTCAGATTTATTTTTCTAAAGGTTTATCTACCCTTGAGAAACAACCTGGGAAAGTTTAGGAGTGTAATTCCAGGGATGAACTCCTAGGTGAAAATGATTCTGAGTTTTTCTTTGCTTTTTTTTTTTATCACTAAAGAAAAACATTAAAACAAATGATCAAAGAGAAAGAGATGCAGCACTTGAAGCGATGAGATACAAGCTATTGTCTGGAGTGCTGTTCACGAGAATAGTGCAGTTTACTGTTAGATCTTGGCTGGGAAGATTCCTCCTGTTGAGCTGTGGGTTGTGATCAGACACAGGTCCCCGTGAGCTGTCTGCTCTGGGCAGACCCCGTGTGATGAGAACAACTGAAGGAGGGTGCTCAGTTTGAAGAGGAGACTTAAGGTACAATGCTTTGAATTCTCAAATCCCAAACGTGTCTCCATGGAGGAAAACATTCTTTGAGAATTAATCGAAGACAGTCAGCCTCACGCTTGGACATATTCTCCCGAGCAGCCTCAGACTCCGGCGATGTTCTTTCATGTGTCAGAAAAAGCAAAACAAAACATTTGTTGTTGAGAGAGGGAGACAGAGAATGCTAGAAATGGCAAGTCAGGGAAAGTAAGCAAATGTCCTGGGTTACTTAGAGATGTTCATGCCCTTGAGGCCAGTGGGGCAAGCTTATGAAATTTCTGGTAACTGTTCGAGTCTCTGTACTCCTGTTCTTCAACTCTCTGATACGAAGGTGTGGTCTAAGTTTGGGGATGTAGATTGTGGCCCTGGGAAAACATTCCTTGACTGGACGAAGTTAAAGAAAACACACCCATAGTGGCACGGCTGGCCCTAGTAAAAGCTAAGAAATAGGCAGATTTCTTTCTTTCTGGGACTCGGCACGTCCTTAGTTGCTCTGCTCTCTCCACCCTTCCAAACTCTCCCACTCCCGGACCCGAAAATGCTCGTTACCTTCGTCCTTCAAAATATTTAATAAGCTGATTTACCCTTCTGTACTCTCAAGGTATTTGCATTTAATGGAGACTGACCATGATAGACATGGTTATTTCAAAGGAAAACATTTGTAATGGTAACAGTGCCAAATTTATGGACACAGATATCTTAGGGTGTCTCAAAACAACATCAGTTAGCATCCAGTTGCCTATTTCACCTCACTATCGGCCCCTGCTCAGCCCAGTGGCCAAGTGTGCATGCAGCAGAGCTTTCTGGGTACTAGTTGCTTGTTGTCCAATAGAATCCACCAATATTTAGGCATCTTGATTATAACCGAATTCTCACTAGGGCTGTGAGTAATAAAAATAGATGATACAACTCATATTCATTAAGCATTTAAATCCATATTCAAAATCAGTCCCACAAAATGTACACTATTATAAGAAATATGGTAGACATGCTGTATCAGGGCCCCCTAGTCACTATTTCCTGCAGAGTGTGTCATACCGACCCATAATTCCAAAACTGGTGGAAAGGCGGATCCTAATGGTCGGTGTTCAATGACATTCATTGATGAGACCATCCCTTTAACCAATGGGCTTTGTACCCTGAGGCAGGACACGTGGGAGGATGAAGGAAATGATGCAGATGTCCCGCACTGATGACCACCGGTGAACGACAGAAGCCTACGACACATGATTTCCTTTTTCAAAGGCAAAAAGGGTTTTACAAGGTGGTCAAAGAGCTTGCTATGTTCTCTCTCACAACAGGCGTCCCCTACCAGTTCCAGATAACCACTTTCTCCTGGGTCTGAGTTCCTTTTGGATTCAAATGTTCTTATTGTCCTTTGAAAGCTGTGTGACTGTGCACCCCAGGACAGACTGGAGAAGGGGGACTGATTTGCCTGGGGTGTTCTGTCTTCCCATGCTGGGCAAATCCACAATTGCTTGCTTTGCCTGGGGAGAGAATGAGACTGTCATGATGACCGATGAGGTAGACATTTAGAACCTTGTTTTGGATCCAAAAATACTTAATTGATTGTGTCACTTCATTGTTAGTGCAATAGAAATATAATAAATAAGTTATAGAAAAAGATATTTGGATTCTTCAGCCAGGGAGCATATGAGGTATTATTATTCAGGCACCTGAGCAATTCACGCCAAGAGGACCGAATGATGACGTCAGCACTATGGTGGTCAAAGCCCTAAGTCTCACGGTTACTACAGACCCCTCACGTATGATTCATCACTTAAATCCTATCCGTTTCACTGATCACGTATTTCTTGCACATGGCCCCACTGTAATCACTCCAGTTCAAACTTTCATTTTTATTTTTACATAATTTCAGACTTAAAGAAAAATTGCAAAAATAGAACTCCCATGGTACCCTTCATCCAAATGTTAATGTTCTGTGATGTTGATTTTTTTTTCTTTTCTTTGACTCTTTATTTTTCCCTCTAAACTGTTCGGGAGCAGGCACAAGGCATCTTTACCCTTCAAGGCCTCATAGTATATTTTCTACAAACAAGTCTCTTTTATTACGGAACCACAGTACGAGAATAAAAATGAGCAAAGTAACATTGACGTAATATTGCTCTCTGATTTAAAGACCTAATTCTGGTTTCACCAGTGTGTCCCACGAAGTCCTTGCAGCAGAAGAACATCCTGTATCATGCTCTGCGTTCTGCTGTCATATAGCGTTAGCCTTCTCTCACCCGAAACAATTCCTCACTCGTTCTTGGTCTTTCATGACATTGACATCTTTGAAGGGGACTGGCCAATTCATTTGTAGGCGGTCCCTCAATTTGGGTGTGTCTGATGATCCTTCATGATGAGATTCAGGTATCCATATCCGGTAGGACCACCAAGGCAGTATTCTCAGCAAATCATGTAGGGAGAGGCACTAATGTCGATGTGCCCCATTTCTGGTGATGTCAACTTGACCACGTAGTCATGGTGGATTCTGCTGGTTTCTCTACTGTAAAATTACTATTTAGTTACTTTGTAATTAATAAGTATCTCATGGGGAGTTGTGCATCATTTTCACTGCTCTTACACAACAGCTCTGTTAGCCCTGCCACATCCCCCCGTCCCATGTTTCTCCGTCCTGTTTTGTGGTCTCCAAGATTGACCGGCATGAACCACGTCATCCTTGTCCTCTGCTTTCTGGCTGGGTTTGGTCAATGGGGAGTCTCTCATGACATCTGCAGAGGACGGAGAATGAGGTCTGGATCCGTCCCCTTGGTCTAATCCCCATCGGTTTCCTGCCATGAGACAGGCAATCTTCAAAGGTCAGGACGTCACTCAAGGTGCAACTCTGGGTTTTGTAATCACCCTGCCCCTGTCGTCTCTAGCCTAGGGGTGGACACACATTCCCAGCACTTTCCCAACAACCTTCCCACACCTTTGTAAACTTTCCTTATGTTTCCTAATTTGAATGTGCCATCCATTTCTTGCAAGAATTCTTATGATATAGTTCTTATTGTATTGTTTCCTTCTTTCCTTCCCATTTCCTCTCAGTTTCAGATACTGCTGGTCTTCAATAGTCTCAATCCTGACTTGTTCTTATGAGGTCTGACAATTAAGTTCACGAACTTGCCACCATGAGCTTACGTTGGCAGCACCGTACAAACAACTCGGTAAGGTGTCATAACCCTGATATATCTATGTCTCACAGCTGTGTTTGTGTCAACGTGTGGCGGTGTCTTGCTGGGTGGTATTCATTATTGTTGCTGTGTGTTTTTGTGTACCATTGCAAGAATGTTGGGGCTTGAATTAGAGCAAAAAACAAACATTCAATTTTCTTGTTGAACTTGGCAAGAGTGAAAGTGAAATCAGAGACATGTTAGTCCAAGTTTATGGGGATAATGCCATGAAGAAAATGGCAGTTTACAAATGGATTCAATGTTTTTCTGAGGGGAGAGATGAAGAGACATTAGGGCAGCCAGTCACGAGTAGAACTGATGAAAATATTGTACAAATTCATTGAATTGTGCGTTAAAATCATCGGCTGACTGTGAGAAGCACAGCAGACCAAGTAAACATCAATAGAGAAACAGGAAAATCTTCACTGAAAATTTTGACATGGGAAAGGTGTGTGCAAAAATGGTCCCAAAGGAGCTCACCAATGAACAAAGCAGAGTCGAAGTTCGCCAAGACCTTTTGTAAAGGCAAGATGATGTCTTGGGCCATGTTATCACTGGTGATGAAACGTGGGTGTACCAATATGCCCTGAAACAAAGTTTCAAAGTGGACATGGAAGGCAGCCAATTCTCCATGACCAAAAAAGTTCTGTCAGTTTAAATCAAGAGTCAAAATGATGTTGCTAACCTTTTTTGATATGAGAGGGGTTGTTCATTATGAATTTGTACCCACTGGACAAACAGTCAACCCAGTTTACTATTTGGAAGTGCTGAAAAGGCTGTGTGAAAAAGTTAGTCGAAAACGACCTGAACTTTTCCACCACCAACTCATGGCTCTTGTATCACAACGAATTAGCTCAGACAGCACGGTCCGCGAGGGAGTTTTTAGCCAGCACACAAATAACTGTATTGGCACACCCTCTCGACTAATCTGATCTGGCCCCCAGTGACTTTTTTTCTTTACCCGAAGATACAGGAAATATTGAAAGGAGGACATTTTGATGACATTCAGGACATCAAAGGTAATACGATGACAGCTCTGACGGCCATTCCAGAGAAAGAGTTCCAAAACCTCTCTGAAGGGTGGACTAGGCGCTGGTGTCAGTGCACAGCTTCCTAAGGGGAGGACTTTGAGGGTGACCATAGTGATGTTCAGCCATGAGGGATGTAGCACTTTTTCTAGGATGAGTTCGGGAGCTTAACTGTTAGACCCCGTATGTCAATCTCAATCCAGGCAGAAAGTACATTCGATGCCAAAGGCATCAGTGACTTGGACCCGGGCCGCGCTGTTCGGCTCCGCAGCCGGCCCTCCGGCATGCCCGGGGCCTTCCCTGACTCCCACACCTCTCTGGCATGACTCGTTCCAGCACACTTCTGCCTTCTTGGTGTTCTGACTTCTACGGGGGTGGAATCTTCTGATTATTTTTTGTTTTCTTGGCTAGAGCTCTAATATCCTGTTTCACTCTGTTGGCCACTTTTTTCAGGATGCTGGACCCTCATGCCCAGCCTCCCACGTATTTTGGGGGATCCTATTTGGAATAGAATTCTCTTGCAGCTGTGCCATCATTCACCTCTGTCCACTCTCTGCCACCTTGTTTCTCCCTCCGCTCTCCATCCTGACTTATATGAACACTCCAATCCTTGCCTTCTGGCTCTGGTTGGATTTGGCCAATGGGAGAGGCCCTGGCAGGATACCCCTGGGAATGTTTGGGTGAGATCAGGGTATTTACACCACCTGCCTCTCCCCTCTGGGGTGACTGTGAGCTGCTTCCATCCTTCCCCTGAGTGTCAGAGCTCTTCTCCAAGTGGCCCTCTGCCCCCAGATTCCAGGCATCACTTGCACTCTTCACCCCTTCTGGCCTAAGGAGGGTGGCAGGCTGGTTGGGTAGTTGAGCACGGTATTTTTCCTGCAGCTTAGCCCTATGCCTTTACAATAGTCCCTTTATCAAACCTCCCTGAATGATGCTCACCCGAGGGTGATGGATGACCCCTCCTGAAACCCTGACTAAGACAGGTTCTGTGGCGACAGACCTATTTGCTTCTGCAGATCACCTCATGCCCAAAACCTCACGTTGCCACCCGCTCAGCGGATCTCAGGTACAGATGACGCCTGCAACCAAGCTCGAGGATCACTGTGCCCTCTTGGACTAGGTGTCTGACTGTAGACTACCTCCGTGGGCACCGGTCCTGCAGCTGGGTAAGTTTCTCCCAGCTTTGCCCCTGCCCAGTCCTGGCCGTGTTCCCCGCATCGCTTACTTACGCTATTGCAGTATCGGCGTGCCCTGGGGCAGAAGGCACGCTTGCCCAAACACGAACACAGACCTTCCCGGGTGTAAGCTGCATGAGACTGACTTTCAGTCAAGACCTGCCGCTTAGGATGGTGCATTAGTAGCCTTCTAATCCACGTCTCCTACGAGTGCAAAGATGGGTCTGAAATATTTACATATAAACCACCAAGAACATGCTTTTCAATATGATTGTATAATATAGTTTGCTAATTTAAATTTGTGGTTGTTTTAGATATAAAAAAATGAGTACCGATGAGCTTCATTCTGCTAGGAAAACCCTGTATCTACTTGATAACCCCATATATCTCTTCATTTATGGAGCTATTTAAGGGGTGAGCCAGTAGATTACTAGCTCATGTGGTTTTTTACTTACTGTTTTAATGTGAATTAATGTTTTAATATTTTATATTGTCACGTTGTAATATTTTTAGCTTCCTGGTGTTTTTAGGATAATACAGAATTTCACATAACCTAGAAACATATCTTTGTGAGTACCTTAAATTGTCCCAGGTACAAAGGATAGTTTGCAGTGAAATGTCCTGAATCATAATGTGTTACTTTGAAGCATTTTGGGTTCAGATTGCATCATAAGATCATTCTACTTAGTTTTCTAGTCTGTTGTTTTAATAGCATGCTAATTTGTTTGTTGGTAATGTGTGAACTCTCTATTTTTAACATGGTATCACCTGCTGTGACATTTCCAATTTGACATTTGTACCAATTTGGAGTTGGTAGGTTCAGGATCTGACAGCCTCTGCTATTTGTCTTAGGTTAAGTGATCGATGGCCTTAGTCTAACTCCTAATGGGTTTGTGTTTATTTCTTTTGAGGTTGGCATTAGTAGGTCTCAGCAAAGATGCCAAGGACTGACCTGGAATCGACTCGGAATTCATTTTCAGCTTTGAAGATGTTCCTTCTAGGTCAGGATTGAGGCCAACTTATAGCACAATGTTCTGGAGCAGACTGTGTTGTCACTGCTGTGTTTCTTTCCTGTTCTGTGAATCGGAGGGGCCACCAGAGCTAGTCACAGATATTAGGTAAATTCATTAATTAGAAGGCTGGCAACATTTAGGATCTTACCTGAAATGTTTTACAGCCCAATTCACTTATAGTAAAGATAGATGTAGGAGGAATTTTCAATAGATTTCATAGGCAATTGTGTGGATTCCTGATCATAGCCCATGCTTTAATACTGAGAGACTACCTGTATTGTTCCCCCCCACCCCCAATGTTACTGAGGCATAAGTGACAAATTTAATTATATACATTTGAAGTGTACAATGTGAAGATTTGATATACTTATACATTGTGGAATACTTATCAAAATCAAGGCAATTAATACACCTATAACGTCATATACTTAACTTCTTTTTTGAGAATATACGTTAAGATATACTCTCAAAACTTTCAAAATATACAATTCTGTATTACAAGAGACTCTCTGTTAACCAGAACTCAAACAACTGGCACTCTTAAGCAACCGGCAATATTTTGTTTTTTTGCTGGTTGCTTGAGATTTTGCAGGTTGTTGAGTTCCAGTTAACGGAGAGTCTACGTACATTTTTCTGGCATCTACCCATCCCCACGGATGCCAGTTAACTGAGAGTCTCCTGTATTGACTATAGGGACCATAGTGCCCTTTAGAGCCTCAGAGATTATCCTTCGGATAACTGAAAGACTACCCTTTGACCTACATCTCTTGTCTGTGCCATTTATTTGACCCTTCTTTGCTATTCATGCAGCTACTAAAGAATAAGTCGGAACAAGAAAAAACATTTAGGAGAAGAAGAGCCTGACATGAATAACTAAAATTGGGTTTTAGTGTTATCAGTTACATTAAAACTACGTGAGTAATTTTACCCCAGGAATTCAAAGCTGTTTACATTCCTTTGCCCTGTGAAGTAGAAGCATACGAACGCTTGGAGGGACCCTAGAAATGATTGGTTCAACTCTGATTTACAGATTAGAAAAGTACTTGGACAAGTCATAGCTTCACCAGGACTCAATTTTCTAATAATATTAGCCTATTTTTTTTTAAGTGGCTGTGATAAGATGATGTAACCATTCTGCCTGTAGGTATGTTATTTAAATGGTTGGAAGGGGCAGTCTAACGTTTTCTGAACTGTTGTTTTACTTGACTCAGCTTGTAGTAATGAAGTAAAGGACGATTGTATAAATATCAGGTACGTAAAAGAGGTAGAACTAATTAAAACATAGGATTCCCTCCTCCTGCTGCCTGGGTTTCATTAAGATTTTTTGCTTCTCCACGGCTTGACTTCTTAGAGACTCGCTCTAGTTCATTGCTAGTCGTTGACCTGGGAATCTATGCTATTTAACTTTGTTGTGTTATACAATATAGAAGGCAAGTGGAAAAATAAAAAGGAGCCTCGTGCTAAATGAGGTTTGGACTCCCCCAGACATCTTTATCTAGCGGTGCAAACCAACCTGCTAATGGAAACACTGAAAGTCCTGTGCCCATGTCTTAGCTTCCAGATATAATGTGGCTGCGACGTGGCAGGGGCAGGGAAAGTATCGGTTCATTTAGAGAAAACTTTCCTGCTCCTCTGAGGTCTGAAAAGCGCAAGCTGAAATTTTCAGCCCTGGCAGTGGGGATGCTTCAAGCGGACTGCAGTCTGTTAACCATGTTCTGGTAGAACCGGATGCCTTTGCCCACCAAAGATGAGACAAACGTAAGATGATGCTATTAACTATCAGGAAAATAACTTCTGCCCAGGTTGCACGCCTAGGTGACAAAGGGACCATATATTCACTTATGGACCAGTAACAGTGAGCCCTTCTGAAAACTGAACTACATTTACTGCTCTAATTTGGTCACCCCTAAAGTAGGTTAACAGTTTTACCTTAAGGCTGAAGTTGTTTAAGTAAACATGAGACCACGGCTAAAAATGCCTCTCAACTCCTAATGGTGACTTAACCTGACTGATACAGAGGAGCCCCAGGTATTTGCACCCTGCCTTATTTTTCTTATCAACCAGCCAGAGGCAGGCTATTAATACGAGATAATTGAAGCCCTGCAATATTGGGGTCAGAGAAAAACTGGCCTGAGCTGAAGCTGAGTGTCACTGGCATGCCGCTGACACCATCCGGAGGCACTAACGAGCTGACCCCAGCTTTAGAAAACATTGCCTAAGTTTCAAGCCGAACGACAGGTCACACGGATTGGGCCTTTGAACTGGGTGTTGTTATGTCAAATTCCGCTTTGGTATATATGTGAACTGCCATAACTAAGTGCCTTTGTTTTTGAAAACGTGGATTTAAAGCAGAAGAAGATCAATTACTAGTGAAGAAAAATTGCATTACCGATGCCTGGTATTTACAAAATGCTTTCACGTGCACTGTCTTCTCTGCTTTCCCTAATAATCTAGCAGGGCAGGCCAGAGAATCATATATTTTTTTCCTATTTGACAGATGAAAAAACTGAGAGTTTGAAAGGTTGAGAGACTTTTCCCAGGGGCTCTCCAGAGCTGATAGCTGATATTCTGGCTCCTAGTCCTAGCCTTTCCATTGTGCTACACGGGCTGTCTGAGAGCGACAGACCTTCCATCAGCTAGCAGCCAATCGGCTAAAAGGGACAGAGCACAGAGTATCCAGATAATGTACTAGCAATTGTATCAAAGGTATATATTGTTTTTCTCTTTGTAAATCTAAAAGGACTAGGCAAACAATTTCCCTTATTTGCTGATCATGTTGATTAAAGAGAATGCAATATAGAAAATTCATAAATTACTTATCCTGAAAAATTTGGATAAAAAAATGACCTTTTTTGCAAATGCATATTATAAAATATCTTTGTTACAATTTTCAATGGGATTATTATTTTAATTGCTTTTAGATGAATAAAACAACTCATTTCCTTTGAACTCCTGGAAAGACTGAATATATATGTGTGTGTGTGTATATGTACACACACACACACACACACACACACACACACATACACGCACACATATTCGATATCATATGGTCTAGTTTTCTGCTTTTGTATAAAATAGTTTCCATTTAGTGATTAGCAAGGCAATTCATTTTCGGTCAAGGGAAGTAAAACATGAACAGATCTAGAATGATTAAAGTCAACAAATTATTATCTAATCTTATATTGTAGAAAAGAAGAAAGAAAAAAGAAAGAAAGGAAGGAGGGAAGAAAATGACAACTTGGATCAACAGCAGAAGTCTGAAATCGAGGGCATTCTGTAATCTTACATGTTGGGCAACACACAAACATTAACTTCACTACTCATAGACATCTGGAGTCTGTTCTGGTTCCGTTTTCAGTAATTTCTGTATTTGAATGCGTTTGGGCTCCCTGAAATCTTCCCCTTTCTTTTCACATCTGGCATAGCATTTGCATTACTTGTGTTCCACTCAGCTTATCAGACATTCCATAATGCTTGTGAAGTGTTGTAGTTTGTGCTGTTGCTTTCTCCAACAAAAAACTCTAACATTTCAGACCAGAGAGCTAAGTATTAGAGTTGAAAAGTAAACATAGGCATTGCTGATTACAACAGATCCAATTAATGCACAACTTTCATGCCTAAGTCACCAAGATACGAATACTGAAGAATGAACGAACACCTTAAGGATGGCAAATATTGTGGTTACCACACATGACCATCCTCATCCTTTTTGATGGCAATGGCTCTTCAGTGTTCTTAGGAAACTTAAAGAAATGGAGTTCATTTAGCAAGAAAAATCTTAGGAAATTTTACTTATAAGGGTGTTTACCATATAAGGAAGTCAGACACTAAGCCTGATTAAGCTTGATTCTAAGGCAACTTTTCATAAAGATTTTCAATGTATGCTTCCACTGTAGCAAAATAAGTTTTGTGATTGGCATTTCCAACAAGAACACTGCATGTTGAGACATGCTGGTATCAGTACCACAGTTCAGGGATATCATCGGTTAAGCTGATTTTTGCGGACTGTTGCAAAGACCTAACTGTCAGGTAAAACAGTGACAGATCCCAAAAGGGGGATGTTGGCAGTTTCTAACGGACTGTGTACTGACAGAAGCACAGACTGAACAGTTGAGAGAGTGTAACGTTGTCATAGTACTGCTCTGGAATTTAAATGAAAGGCAGTATTGATCACAGGGGAGAAGGCAGAGATGAGCATTAAGTCTGAATCCGAAATTTTAGGACCAGACATGGACTAAAGAAATGTGCTTGGGGGCTGGGCCCAGCTGCACTGTGTCCAAGAAAAGTGTGTCTTTTGGCCATAATTTCACACATCAGGAAGTCCAATCATTTGGATAGAGAGCACTGGCAGATGCCACAGTGACTAAAACTCTTTCCCTACTTATTTGCTTGTTTGTTTATTTAATTTTTGTGGCTATAGATCTTAGGATTCTTGGGTTATGTAAAGGGACACCGAAACTCTTTGTCTGGAATGAGATTTTTTTCAACCACATAACATTCATGATGTCATAGGAGTCCAGTAAGGCCCTGGTTCGAGCTAAAGTAGAACTTTTACAAAGAATCTTAAAGGTCTAATATTATAGCCTTCTCCAACCTTCTAGTCCATCCTTCCCCTGGTTGTCAGGGTGGCCCATTTAACAAAGAGAACAATCTTGTCCAGGGACTTTGAATTATTCTTATTACTTACAGACATTCAATGTCATGGGCTACTGAGTTATTATTGGAAGTTTACATATCAGTTTCACTAGAGATAGCTGATGATAGCAGAACTGTCCAAAAGTCACTAGTTGGTGTATCAAAATAAAATAAAATAAAATAAAATAAAATAAAATTAAATAAAAGGAACACAAGGAAAGTCACGATCTGGCCCTTCTTAGCTCTCTGTCTTGGTATGACAACATACTCCTGGCTGATAATTGGAGGAGGGAAGTCAGTTCTCCACTTTTTTTTTTCAATGTTATAGAAGAACATTTATTGCCATGAAACGGTGTTTCAGACATATTGACATGTGAATAAAGTAGATAGTACAATAACATAGCAACGATTCCATTTTTGTAAAAAATATGAACAGTCTGTATATATAGCAAACAAACCAACAAAAAAGATTGCCAAGGATATACACTAGAGTGATAGCAGTGCATATCCCTGGGAAGAGAGTCTGTGAGTGTTTATTTTGTTCTTGGTTTGCCTGTATTTCCCCTTTTCTTCACCCCATAAATTACATAATTTGCTTTTGTAATAAGAAAAGTTTCATGTATTCAATATCTTCCTTTTGATGAAAACAAATCATTACAATCCTTTTAATAGTAGAAATTTCATTCCTATAGACTCAGACCTTCGAAATCTTAATTTATCAATACCGCCCGACACTGAGAATGTCCAAAATCAATCTACGGGCAGTGGGTCCTGGGCAGCTGCTCTGAATTTTATCCTCAAAATATGTGGGTCCCATTCTAGACTCATTGGAGGCACATCAGCGATCGTGTATGTAGCTATAGAGAAATGCATGATTTGGGGATCGATAGAGTAACTGACATTGCCTAGAGGCTGACGAGAACTCACTTTTCTACAGGTACTGAAGGGCATATGTGGTGGCAGGAAACAGGAACGTCAGCTGAGCATTGAGAGTCTAAGGAATTCGGCTTGTGTGTGTATCACCTCTCAGGGTGATCGGTGTGACCTCTCGGATTCCTGTCAAGTTCAGAGGTGTATCAGTGTTTCTCAGCTTTTTTTCTTTTTTAGTTCAAATGCCTTTCATTGAAATATATAATTTATCAATGTCCCCTAGAAATTAAAAACAATATTATATGTGAGATACATGATAAGTGATTTTAAAGGCAAGTAAAAATTTTAGATCAGTATGTCTCTGAAGATTACTGTATAAATTCCTGTTCTTTTTCTTGATGTTTTTATATGCATTGTACATCAGTCACTAAATATTTAAACATAGCTTTTGGTTTTAGAAAATGTTTAGTTTTCTTTAATTTTCCTGAATTTTATTGTATGAGAAAAAGCCTAATTTGTTGATGAATCAATTAAAACAATGTTATATAATGTTTAATTTGAGACTAAATAGATATTCAAACATATACTAAAATTTAACTTCCTATTATGCATCAAACCTTGGCAACAATTTTTTTTGTACCTATACTTAGAATTCTTACATTTTGCTTTAAAAAGGTGCTAGCTTATTTTTGTAATTTGTGTCTTTGTTCTAAATAGTAGGATAAAAGAGAAGACTTTGAGCTGCTATTTCAAAGCACTTATCCACAAATAACACACTGAGAGTTTAGAAGGTCTTTATTCCTAACAAACTGTTAGTCAAATTGGCTAACATGTTATTTTATTTTTTACTTTCAACAATGGTTTGTAAAGTACTAGAGGTATATTATTAATATGTCACTTAAACATTTTGAACAGACATGCAGTTTATGAATTCAGTGTTGATCATCTTGAAGACAGTTTTCAGAATTATCATTTGTATGCTTTTTATCAGGATTATATGTTGCAAACAATAGAAACCTCTTCTTGAAAAACTCAAGCAAAAAGGGAATTGACTGGAGGGTTATAGGGTGATTCAACAACATCAAAAGAAGCCCAAGGGCCAGGTTTGAGAAAGAGCAAGGACCCAGGAAGCTCTTAGGATTTTGTGAGCAGTAGCTAATTTAATTGTCCTATCAAAGTGTCATCACAGAGATGAATCAGCTTCTGTCATTATTTCCTGTTCTTGGCCACTCAGATAAGGGTCAAAGTCTCAGCAAAAGAAATTGAGGTGGCCCATTCTGAGTCACAAGCTCACTGCTCAGAGTCTGCCTGTGGGAGATGGTGACAGCCTGACTGACAGTCCCATTTTATATTGTACCCACTACAGAAGAGGCGTCGATGTTCTGCCGTGACAAAATTAGGGTGCTATCATCAGAAAGTGCTGGATGAACGACACTGGTTAAAATGTCTGTCTTTCTCTTTCCAAAACCATCCATTATAGGTGTTAGATTACACAACATGTGACTAAGAATAAAAATTATTTAAAGCTGAAGAACAAATACAACATTCAACTAGTAGAATTAACTTGGATAGTAAACTGACTGAACGATTGAGTCATGAAAATATCCATTTGATCTCCTTGGCTGCCAAGAATGTTCATTCCATAAACTCTCAGAGGCGCTAAGATGCTTCTAATTGAAAGGAAGACAGCTAAACAATCCTTTTACTTATCAGTTTAAAGACATTCCCCCTCCCCCATGTGTAGGAGACATTTGCCATTTTAGACTTCTGGGCATTCATTGTGCTTTTCCATGGCAACAGCATCCTAGTTTTCCACTAGTTTCAGGAGAAAACAATTTCATCCCTAGCTCCAGGGATAGGCCATGTCTGACTAAGACCAGTTGATTCTCCTCACCACAAAGATTAGGCCCCATGGACCAACCTGGCCTAAAACAAACAAACAAGACACAAATCAAGATATATTTTCTGGGGACTTCTGGAAAAGAATTCTAATTTTTCCTCAGAATTTATCTGAACAGATACATTCTCTTTCTCTGGGTGGTATGGAATGCAGACGTGAGGCCTGGTACTATGCAGCCATTTTGCTGCAATAAGAGATACAAAGTCGGAAGTCAAAGTTGATACACCAGGAGAGTAAATTCAAGAGAATTGCAGATAAATGAAGTTGGGGCCCATAGGACCAAAATTTACCTGAAATTGTCCCTATTCGTGGACCTTAGATAAGCCCAGAATATATTTTATAACTTGGATCTGCAAAACTTGGAGTGCATTTTCTCATAGAAACACTGTTTTATACATTTTGTTTAATTTAGAAAAACTATTTTTTTAAATAATTGGAAGTAGTATATAATAAAATACACAAGTCCTAAGCTTTTTAAATAATGAAAGAAGGTCTGCAGCAGGGGTATCCAATCTTTTGGTTTCCTTGAGCCACACTGGAGGAAGGATTGTCTTGGGCCACACATAAATACACTAACATTAACAATAGCTGATGAGCTAAAAAAAAAAAAAAAAAGGTCACACAAAAAATTCTCACAGTGTTTTAAAGAAAGTTTATGAATTCGTGTTGGGCCGCGTTCAGAGCCATCCTGGGCCGCCTGTGGCCCGTGGGCCGCGGGTTGGACAAGCTTGGTCTATAGCATCATATTTGGCAAATGGAAATTAATTAGATCATAAATCCCATAAACTTACACTAATGAAAAATCAAGTAGAAATTTGATTATGAGAATCTTGTCAGTCAATACAACATAAAAGGGGGGAAATAATGAGAAATTTTCGCTTCTTTTTCTTTTTTACTCCTTTTTTTTTACTTTTAAAAAGTTTACTTCTCATTGTCTAACAAAATTGTATATACTAACTCATCAGGAGACACATTTTCTTTCTACTAAACTTTCCAAAGGAATGTTTCTTATAC
This sequence comes from Lyroderma lyra, assembly GCA_004026885.1. Taxonomy (NCBI): domain Eukaryota; kingdom Metazoa; phylum Chordata; class Mammalia; order Chiroptera; family Megadermatidae; genus Lyroderma; species Lyroderma lyra. Next base: position 90,424 of record PVJL010004632.1, read on the forward strand.
AAGCAATGTTTATTAACCTCATAGGCTAAGATGGTTTAATAGAAAAAGCAGAAATGTCATACATATGACCCATTCTTAAAGCAAACATTGATGAAACTGAGACAATATTTAATTATATCCTATGACGGTATTTCTATAAGTAATTCAAGCAATATATATCTAGCTCTCTGATTCTCTAATTTGATATGGAATTGAGACTAGCCACAGCCAGCACACAACCCTTAGAGTGGCCATACAAGCATTATCTCATTTAATCTCCACAAAAACATAACGAGCTTGGTTATAATTACTACCATTTCCATTTTACAGGTGAGAAAACGGAGGCAAAGAAGTGAACAACTTACCCAGCTCACACAGCTACATTACAACATTCCCCTTACGTTTTCTGCTCTGAAATAGTAATGATCTCCTTCGGGATTTTTAAAAGATGTTGAATAGGAGAAATTTTAAGTTTGAGCCTTCTATTGACATAAAATGACATCTCCTCCTACCACCCCAGTGTTATCCTATTATAGTATCTTCCTTGGTCACTGGATTTTTCTATATGCCTCTAACCACCCAAACTTGTTCCCCACATGAGTTTTATACTTGAAAAAATATCCTCTACTTAGAAAAAAAATATATTTTTTCTATTACCTCTGCTTAGGAAACATTTCCCAAAGTCCTTGTGTGACTTATAGGTATGCTTGCATATAATTCAGGTCTCAGCTCAAAAGTCCAACGAGTCCCTCTGTGATCATCTGATCTTGAGACGACTACTCTCTATCTAATGCATTGCTAGATTTCATTTTCAGTCTGTTGATAGTATTTAATTTATACTCTTCCTCCAAACTCTAGAAATGTGCTGTCTAATAGAAATACAACGTAAATCATAAATGCAAGCCCTTTATGTAATTTTAAACTTCCTAGTTGTCTCACTAAAAACATAAACACAAATGAAATTAATATTAATATCCTTTTGTGTAACTCAATGTACCTAAAATATTACCATTTCACTATGAAACCAATAAAAATTAATAAGGTATTTCCTATTGCTTTTTTCATGCTACGTATTCAAAATCTAGTGTGTATTTTACATTGGTAACACACTAAAATTTAAAAGTACTACGTTTCAGGTACTCAATAACTACATTTCAAATATTCGATACCCTTATGAGGCTAGTGGATACCATATTGGACATAAATGTCAATTCTTGTTCATTGTTGTGTCTCTAGAACTTGAATGTCAACTCTTAATCACTGGCGTATCTCCAGAACTCAGATTAGCATAGCAGTGCTTGGTTTTTTGTGTGCTCCGTAAATCTGTGGAATGAATGAATGAATGCTGAGTATGTGGAATATAAGTATTCATTCCTCCATATCTATGAGAGATTGGTTCAACCTACCCCCTACCCACTCTTCTGATACCCAAATCCAAGGACGCCTAAAAGTCCCTTATATGAAGTATCATAGTGTTTGCATATCGCCTATGCACACCCTCCTATGCATGTACTTTAAATCATCTAGAAGTTATTTATAATACCCAATACAATGTAAATGCTACGTAAAATGTTACTATACTGTTTTGTTTAGGGATAATGACTGAAAAAAAAAGTTCACACATGTCTAGTATCGATTCAACTATCACAGGACTGACTACGTAGTGATGATAGCAACAACATTTTTCTCTGAATATTTTCGATTTGCAGTTGGTTGAATCCATGGATACAAAACCCACAGATGCGAAGGGCCAATGTATTCTCTGTCTTTGAAAGAAAACCCACAATTTACTGGTGCTAGATTTGCCGGTGCCAAGATGACATTTTCTTATTTCATCTTAAATGCGTCAGATTGAATTTACTTAGTATTTGGCTTTTTTGACCTAGGAAACAAATATATGATGCCAGATACCTGGACACTATTGCACAAGTACATCCCTTATGGTGGTCCCCCAAAAGATATACACATCCTGATTCCTGGAACCTGAAAATGTTAACTTACATGCAAAAATAGATTAATAAATAAATAAAAAGATAAAAATAAAAAGAGAGAGACTTTGCAGATGTGACTAAGTTAAAGACTTGAGATGGAGACGTTATCCTAAATCATCCAGGTTGTCCTAAAGACCTTATAAGAAGGAAGCAAACGGAGATTTGATCATGAGAGAGGATGAGGTAATGTGACCACAGAAGCAGACATGGGAGTCATGCAGCCCCGAACCAAGGAATGGCAGCAGCCACAGAAGCTAGAAGATGCAAGGGACTGATTTTCCCCTGGAACCTTCAGAGGGGCGTGTCGCTCTGATGACATCTTGATTCAGCCGGTGAAACTGATTTTGGATATCTGCATTGCAGAACTGTGAAAGAGTCAATGTAGATCCTTACACTTCCTGGTTTATCAAACCACCTCCACGTTAGATATAATTCTCTGATAGCTAGCAAACATAGCCCCCATCTCCACGCGCTGTACTCCTGCCCCTTTGCAATGTGAATTAGCAGCTGCTCTCACCAAGAGGTATAGTTTGTTTCCCCTCCCTATCCAATAGAATGCTGCCCGAGCACTCAGTTGCCAGTTCCTGTCTAGGCCTCAGGCGGTTGTGTGTGCTTTCTTCCTCTCACCTGGAGCTCTCTGCACTTTCATGTGAATCAATCTGGTCTAGTCTGCTGCATGGCAAGAGACAAGTGACCCAGATGTCCCAGATTGACAGTGAACCATCTGCTGGACACATGAGTGAGGTCAACTTAGGCCAGCCAACGCCCAATTGACCAGACAGCAGCTAACTGCAGACATATGAGCAATCTCCACAGAGACCAGAAAATCTGCCAGCCGAGCCTAGCCCAAACTGCCAGTCTATAGAAGCTCAATAAATCACTGTTGTTTAAAGCTACTAGCTATTGTGGTAGCTTATTGTGCAGCAAGAAATAACTGATATATTCCCATAGAGTATATTCCTTCTACATGTACTCAACTCTTCCATACATTTTCAGACAAGAAATTGGCCAAAAAAGAATTGTACACAGTCTCACGTGAAGACAGCACCAAATACTCCAGTTCCCACTGAAACTCTATGGAGCTAAACTTTTCTTTCAGAAGCAACATCTCATCATGTTGGGTCTCTCAATGAACACTTGGCCAGCTTATTATAGATCACACTAGAGATAATACAGGCCTAGAAGCTCAAGGTAGGTACGAGCAGGCAGCTGACGTAAGTATTTACGAAATATCTTGCTTCCTGTCCAATAGAATTGTGAGTGACATTAAAACTTTTTTGCCTAGAAAAGATGAATTAGTTCTCAAATATACCTCTGGGAACTCCAAGAACTGACTTGTTGAATGGTTAATTAGACTGGTCAATCTGAATCCTGGAGAATAGCTGTCCAAAAAAACCATGATTCTAATTTTGGTACCATTGATATGAAATTGCACTTTCTTTAAGTACTTAGCCACTGATTTCAGTTAGTTCTTATTCTTAGTTCTGAATAAGAATAAAACTGTCACCAGAATAGAGGAGGATGCTATTCTCTTTGCTAAATTAGGAAGATATGTGCTCAGTGTATTGGGGTGATGTTCAGATAGGAGATTAAGAGATGCCAAGACATGACCTGCACACCAATGTTTAAATCAGGAATTCAAGTTAATATTTCAAAAATTGGCACTTGACCAGCAGTCCAGGCTGCAGACTGTCCCAACAGCTTGCTAAAATACCTATGAAGGCAAGGGAAAGACAAAAACTGAGGACACCAAAAACTAAAACTGACAATTATTCATCATACCATTAGAAACAGAAAATGCCATTGTCTGTAGGAACTAAGGAGATGAATTGTAAATCATAATTAGCAGCCACTTCAAACAGAAAAAGTTGACAACATGAAAGGATATAGGAAGAACATTCTTTCGCCCTTCACAGTGTACCATGCAGGTTAAACACATAGGATTGATTCTAGCCAGAACACCAGGACAGGGACCACACCCAGGCCACAAACTAGCCCTCGTTATTACTGGAGAAGGAGACTCCTAAGACACAGAAAGTAAGCATGTGTGGCATGTGTGACACGTGTGCGTAAGAAGAGAAGAAGGAGATGGTGATGATAATAGATACACTGTATGCTTACAGACATAGCTTCAACAAGCCAGATACTATGGGAAGAAAGGAAAATAACCACTCTGCCAGTCAACCATGGGGACTCTAGTGTTGCTTTACTCCCTTGGTTCAAAGTATTTAAACAATAGATAATTTGGGTGGTATAGATTCCACCTCAATCCAGCCAACCTGCAACATTTAAATAGTCCAGTGCTTATGAACATTAATCTGTTGTCCAACTAGAAATCTAAAAAGGTCACTCTATTGACTGGTGGCTTAAACAACAGAAATTTGTTTTCTCACATAAAGTTCTGCATGCTAGAAATCAAAGGTCAAGGTTTGACAGAGTTGGTTTCCAGTGATACTAGATGATATAAAGAATTCCTATTTTGATTTTGGTAATACTGATAATATCATTATGATTGTGTTGAAAATGAAAGAAAACTCCTTATATTTAAAAAATAAATACTGAAGTATTTATGGATGACATTTGATAATGTTTTGCATTTGTTTTAAAATACTGTAGCCAAAAAAACAAAGTAGACATGGAACATGAGTAGATAGTAGAGTGAGGGATGAATGAAACATGAATGGCAACATGCTAAAAACTGTGAAAGCTAGACAATGGGTACATACAGATACATTACACTCTTATCTACTTTTATGCATGTTTAAATTTTTGCATAACAGAACGTTTTTTAATGCATATTTATATATGAAATACAACTAAGTAGATTATGCTTAAAAACAGTAATAGTGATTAGTAGTAGATGAAATCTCTGAATTAAGGAATTAGTGATAAATTTTGTTTCCTTCTTTGCACTTCTCTTCAATTGAATTTTCCACAAATTTCACAAGTTAAGCCTCTTGAATAGGGATGTCAGCATCTCACTGTCTGGCACTTATACATTATGAGCAGGTATAGTTTTCGTTTTAGATTCAGTCAGCCTCCCTTAAGTACTAGCCCAGAGGAAAACCATCTTCCAAATTTGATGTTTCCTAGACCAGAGGTTAACAAAAGTATTACTCATTTCACCATAGAACTGTCCTATGATACCTATGCAAATTAATAAGTACCTAAAATATAAATAACAAGAGACTGAGAAAATAGGACCGGTCCTCCCAAGACTAATAATATTAAATAAAGCAAAGGACAAATAAGCATATATGACATAGGCTAGTCTTAGTCATTAGCTGAGTTAAAATTAAGAGAAATAATTCATTATGGGATGTCGCAGATGAACTCGAAAAGCATTCTCCTGAAATGAACTGAATTTTGTGAATCTGGTTTTTGTTAAAGTGGCTAAAATCCTTGAGTGTGAGTGAATCTAGTACGTGTTCTTGCTCCCTTCTGTGAGAGAATTTTTAATAAATATGAAGTACATTTCTGCAAATCGGGGCAAGTATTACCATTTGCATTTTTTTAGTGTTTAGTAGCTTGTAGGGTTTAGTGAAGATACAGCACCCGCTTATCTAATAAGAAAAGTAGCTATTATAACACAGAGAAATAGGTACATACAGAGCCAGAAGAGCAAGGTCTCGTCTTAGCTTCTAGAAAGGATTCCCAGATACATCAATGACTATATAGGAGTTGTTATTTCTGCTACCAGATAGTCAGAGAACAAGGAAAACATGATTGCTCGTTCTAGGAGCATACCTCCCGAGCTGAAATCCACACCAGCAAAATGGGTGCTCCGTGTCCCACCTCTCAATACCCTGGACGTTGAGAAGAACCACCTTGACCGCAAAAGACAAACGTGCCATGACCCAGCTTGTCCAACACGATGACCGAGCACAGCCACCTGACTTCCGACTTCTGAGTTGTGTGCATGGACATCTGGGAAAACCCCAACTGTAAGGGTGACTGGTAAACGTAGGCTTTGGCATCCCGGATTCTCTTCGTCAGTATGGAGTTGAGCGAGCCAATGCACACGGCTTTACAAGGAGTATCCAGTGCTGGGGCCGCTCATTCACTCACGGGCCCACATAGGATGGGCCACCCACTCAGGTCTGGGCGACAGCGATGAATCTCTTACTGTGGAACAATGTGCAGAGCTTCTAAAACTGATCCTCTCAGAAGAGCTAGAATTTGATGAGGAGCCAATGATTAGTAATAACTAATACCGTTCCATATTTATATGTAGTTATATCATATGATAACATTATAGTTGCTCTGGTGATCGAAGGACATGATACTTAGGCATTCATGGACAAAACAGGACAATATACTATTACGATGACAGATTCAAGGCCTCCTGAAGCAGGTTTGCAATGGAATTCAAGAGGTATTCTTTCACTGGACTTTAGCACTCTGGAGGCTTTTTCATATGCAAAATGTGAGCCTAGTGTGTCAAAAAGTGAAGTGTCTTGCTTGCGGGAAATTTGAGGATTTAAGCCCTGGCAATCAGTGAAGCATTTGGGGTCTCTCCATAGTTAAAAAAAAAAAAAAGTGAAAAAACTACCCCTGGTAGCCCATAGTAGTGACTGTCCGAATCCTAGCCAACTCCTTATTTTCTATGATAAAGGGAGGGATAGAACAGCCGGAATACCAGACACCAGGCGGATCCTGAGGTTTTACTTTAAAAGGAGGCTATAGTGTTTGAAGTAGGTTGCCAATTGGCCAAAGAAAACCATTCAACAAATACACATATATAAACGTGTTTTTAAGGCTCGATGAAAATTCCAAAATAATTGGCGAAAGATCCCAAGTGTTACTTGAAGTGAAGTGACAGGCATGGATGTTCATTCTATTGATTTCCATCAATAAGAGGCCGCATTGTCCCAGAAGTAGTGCATTGGTGCTGAGCACGTCTGCCCTCAGGTTTACCCCTCAGCCCTCCTCTGTTCTGCTCGGCTCTGTACGCCGAGGCGCTGACCCACAGGATGCTCTTCCCAGACACCTTTGTCAGGGGCTGTTGTGCTGAAATGTAGCCAGTGAGCAGCGCTGGTCAGAGATGCGGAGAGAAGGAAGGCCGGGTATCTCTCCCTCTGCCTTGGCAACCGCGTCTGCCAGCAGCTGTAGCTCCTTTGTGACTCCAGCTACCAACCGAAAACGCCCCTCCTGGTCCCGGTTTCCCTCCGGGACCTCAGGCCACTGGGCTCCGGTAACATCACCTCCTTCCTCTGTCCCTGTAGCAGTTGCTAATCTCATGCCTGACAATTTCTATTTTCCCAAATAAAACCATTGCAGGTGTTTCTTGGTTTGTTTGTTTTTGAGCTGGTCTACAAATCTTGAGGAAAGAGATAGTTGACACTTGGCCTACGATGCTTTGATGTAATCAACTTTTGTGATTGTTTCTTAAGTTTATTAACTGTTTCTAGGGAGATAGGGTGTGTAAGTCAAGGAGTTCATTTGAGGTGTGGAGGGGAAGTTTTTACTGGAATAATAAAAGGGCCTCTGTACGTGCTTATTGGGAGATAAAAGCCAGTCATGCTCCTCTATTTGCGTCACAGTGCTTCTCGACCTGGTTCTCCATTGGAATCATCTGGAGAGTCTTAAACTCACCACCACTGAGGAGATTCTGATTTAAAGAGTCTGGAATGAATATGTTCTAGGGCAATGATCCCCAGATCAGCAGCTTCAGTATCACCTGAGAACTAGTTAGAAATGCAAATGTGGGGCACTCTGCCCCTGGAACTACTGCCTCAGAAATGAGATCGACACAAGGAATCTGTTTCGACAAGCCTACTTGTCAAAGGGTGATTTGATATAGCCTGAGCTTGAAGAACCACTATTTTAAAACTACCCAGCTGATTCTAATGTGCAACCACATTGAAAAAGTACTGGTTTAGGAATACATTATCGATAACATTGTGACTTTAATGAAACATACATTTGTTAAATACCTACTATGGTCCGGAATTTCTGATTGCCCAACCAATGACAGAAATTGAGATTATTAATAAAATTTAAAACTTTGCAGAAAGATGATGCACGTAAAGAAAAATAAAGTTGTAAGAGTCACAAATATTCAAGCACACAGAACACAAAAAGAGAAATGAATCATGAAACTTCTTCTTTCTAAATTAAAAATAGCTAATTAGATAAGATAGTAAATGTACTTCAACAATAAGGCTGAGATCCATTGGAAAATGTGTGTCCAATCATCTAACATGCACTCCTCCAACTTATCTTCAATTATACCTATTACCATTAACAGCACAAAATCTTTTCTGTTACAGGTGACCCTAGAGATCATGTCACCCAGCATTTTTCAATCAGTCATTCACAGACCCTAGGGCTCACAAGGGTTTCTGACAGTTAGATTGTATCAGATGCACTAACAGTAACTCGAACTCAAACTAGCATAAATGATCAAACACATTTTGAAATTGCTATGCCTTGGGGATGGGTGAATTGTTCATGATTTATTGATGTAAAGCTCAGGAATGGAGACAAAAATGTGGGGGGCATTAAGTCGTTGATAGTCATTGAAGGCACAGGTACGGCGAAGATTTCCTAGAAGAATGTGTATCTAGCAAAGATTGTTGACGGTGGCATCTCTGGCAATCACCACATGTCAGAGGGAGAACTGCAAGGACGAGATGATCTCAGGGAGAATGAGCAACTAGGGGAAAGCTAGACTCCTTCAGAGGGGAGTTTTAAGGAAGGAGTAGTTTATTATTATTAACATTATGTCAGATGCCAAAGCGAGGTCAAGTGAGACAAGGACTACAGAGAATAAATACTGGGGGCTGTGGAGTTGGTAATGTGGTATCAGATCCGGGCAGGAACAAGCTGAGCAGAACAGAGGGAGTTGAAAGTCGAGTCACAGTATGAAAAATGAATGAGGGATGACAAACTGGAGATGATGAGTTTAGAACGTTGGGTTCTGAAGAGAAGGCAGGAGATGGAGAGTGATATGGGGGGACACGGGGAGGAGGCAGGGCTGTTTTGATATTGGGGTTCTGAGAACCACCATTTTAGTAAATTGCAGGTTCACTGAACCTGCAAGTGAGGCAGGAGCAGGTATTTGATGGCAGAAAGTCCCCCTGAGGTGGGACTCAGAGCACAGGTGGCAGGGGCGGTACCTTTTCAGTTTAATTTTCTTGAAACTTTATACAGTCCCACAACAATAGGGTAACTTATATGCGTCCTTCATCAATTAGTAACCTTCATTTATAACCAATGGGAATGTCAAGAAATGATTAATTTTCATTATACTCTCACAAAGAATGACATCGATTGTCATGACCCCCAGAAAGTGTCTGGAGCTCCATTCTTCAGGCTCTATGACTCATCAGGACCTGTTCTCCATTAATTCAACCAACATTATGCTTAGTGTCAGGGATAGAATGGACAAAATGTGGGGCCAGCTCTGAGACCCTCTAAGGCACACAGGGGCTACCTAGGGGTCACTCTCAAGGTTGCTATAATTGCTGCTGCTGTTATTGATTTAACAGTAAGGTACTGATGAAATGATACGACTCTTGGTCTATTTGTCCATTTGATCTGGTTGTGACAAAATAAAGTGTCAATGTCTCCTTTGCACATATTTTTAGTAGAAATTCCACAAATTATTCCCACAGAATTCCCTTATGAAAAAAACAAAGCAGTATTATGAAAGCACAGACCAATTTTTCACTTGAACAATGCTGTCAAGGATGTCCATTTCTTCTTTTATTTTTTCACTATTAATGGAATATTTGGAAGGTAAGTGTCTTCTTTAACACACTGCTCTCAAGGTGTGCTGTACTAGGAAAGACACAGTGCTTAGTAATCATCCTTGTAACTTATCAGCCTTGAACATGTCGTTTAACGGCATCTAGAAAATGGAAGTTAACACTTGTCCTATCTCCTATGTTTTGTTTTGTTTTTTTTTTTTAACAATTCAGTAAATAAGAAAGTTCTTTATAACTTGAAAGTGCTGTACAGATGGTTCGGGAGGGTCCCAGTATCTGAATGTATTATATTTTGGTTCTATTCACACCTAAAATTCTTCACTTAAGGAAGATAGTGACTTCCCAGCTTTATTTAAAGAAAGGTGAGTTGGATTTCTGCCCTGGTTTCCTTCAGAATTCAGGCTCGTGCATCGTGGACTTGGTCTGAGTCAGATAAAAGGCGGCATCTTCTGGAGAGCAAGCACAGAGGACCGTCTCTCCAAGTGCAAGGGTGACAGCATGCACTGACACTTGTGATACTGACTGCGGGAGCTGAGGACAAAATTGTCCCGATGCCTGCATGGAGGTGCTCAAACTCTGCTAAGTGCCACATCTTCTGTCCCCTGTAGGAACATGAATGTGTTCTTATTGGTAGAAAAGAAATCTTCCCCACGTTATGAAGATGCTCATTTGAGAAAGCACATGTGTGTACTGGTGTGAGGAATTCCGGTTTGTCTGGGGGGCAGAACGGAAGCTGGAGAGAAATGAAGTCGGGCTTCCTTGTGCAAAAGTGGCCATTACAGCCTTGTCCGTGGTCAGCTGAGCAGGACTTGTCCACGAGTGATGCATCTCTTAGGAAACGGAATACCTTTGTTATCCAGGTTATTCTTTCAGCAGGCATTAACGATTGACGTTACATGTGGAATGATCTGAGTTATACATTGTTCTGTAATTAAAGTTTTCCTTTGCCCTCTCTTGACTTCTGTGACTTGACTCTTCCAGAATTTGGTGAAATTGTGTTTCTAAGTTAAATCAGTGGTTCTCAAGTGTGGGACAATTTTGCCCCCCAGGCCCCCACCCCTCCGGAAACACTGGGCAATGTCTGGAGACAATTTTCGTCCCAACTCATGGGGGTGGGGTGGGAAGGCTGTTACTGGCATCTAATGGGGAGAGGCGGTGGGATGTTTTGTTTCTAAACATTCCAGAATGAACAGGCAGCCCCCGCCCTCCCCCCGACCCCCGCCTCCCAGCAAGGATTCATCTGGTTCAAAATGTCAGTAGTTCTGGAAGGACATGCGAAGGAATCGGTCCGCAGATGAGTCAGGAGCGGGCCCTCGGCGAGACCCCAGTCCGTGCACAAGTGCGCGTCGCCCTTCCGCTCCAGGTCCAATACCTTCGCCTTCGGCGGTCAGGGTCCCTCTTCCCGGAGATTCAGTGATTAATTCTAACAAAAATCTGAAAAAAAAAAACCAAAACACAAAAAACAAAAAAACCCAGGCTGGACTGCATTAACCACCCCACCCCCGCCCCCGTCTCCTTTTCTTTTGTAGATGAGTTCCACTGAGAGGTTGACTTTCTCATAAAAACCCAGATGGTGATTAAACCCAGATGTGTGGCGTCCCGGAGCCGGTGCTTCCGCCACGCTCCCGCGCCCCGCACTGCCTTTCCGTGGGGAACGCAGGGGACGCGTTGGACAGGGTTCCTCCCCTGCGAGTCTCACTCCGTTATTAGGAGACGCACAGCCGTGAACGCTCCTGCACGCCTCCTGGGGCTGCACGAGATGCACACTCCCCCTCCCACCCCCCCACCCCCCCCTGAGGCTCAGAGGGCGCCTTTGCAGCAGGACTGTAGTGATTTGTCTGCAGAACCGGGTGCCACCCGTCTTTACAATCTGTCCTTTCGGAGCATATGCTGTCGTGTTCCTTTCCCCCGCCCGCCCTCCCACACAGCCCAGATGGTGCCGGGCCTGCTCTCGCAAACTTCCTTCTCGCGCTCGTCCTCTCCGGAGTGCGCAGGGCCAGGGGCTGAGGTCGGCTGAGGCTGCGGCCCACCCGACGCCCCGGTGTTAGGAGCTCTACGAATGCAAACAGTGTTTCACGTTAACTTGGCTCTTCTCAACTCAGAGTCGGGGAGCACGTCAGCTCCTGCAGGTTATTTCATGCAGCTTCAGAAAAATGCTGATTTTTAATTCAGATTTGGTGGAAGTTACAGGAACTTCCTTTAGAAAAAATGGGAAAGCTGCAAAGTGCCTAGTCACTGCAGAGCGGCCTGACGTCTCTGAAGAACAATGCGCCTTCTTCCTCTCGGCGCGTGCTGTGTTTATGTTGTCAAATTAGCTTGAGATTATTTTGACAAAGGAGTAGAACTGATTCTGGCTGACACTCAGTCACAAAGAAGCTTTAATACCTAAGCCATTAAAAAACCAGCCCAAACCTCAGGTAATAGAATCCTTACCTCAGAGGAAACAAACAATTCGTGATTAATTTCGTGCATATTTATTATCAGAAAGTTACGAAAAGATTTTTAGAGAAGTTTCCTCCTGGATGGTCTGTGGTGATGATAATGAATTTGCCCTGGCGTTTCTCATTCAGATACGTGTAACTCTTACCCATACAAACACTAGCAGCTATCATATCAGTACGCTTCACTTTAACACATAATATAACTTGAGGACTACTTGTACCCCAAAGGTAGGTTTCTTTTTTTTTTGTTCCTATGCTTATTTTACTTTGGAAAATACACCGTAATGAAAATCACTGCAAGTTCAATGGTGCTTCACAGACAGGTGACTTGGAAAGAGACAGGCCCCTAGGCTGGCTGACTTCCTGCCGAAGGACATGCAAGGAGTGGAGTGTAAAACACAATCCTTTTGGATTTATTTTTACTTGGGTGGCTTTGGGAGTCACTCAGAACTTACGTGCTCCATAAAAGACAGAACTGAAAGTCTAAGGATGCAACTCAAGCAGAAACTACCGCCTCGAAATATTTTCCAGGGCCCACCCTGCCCCTCGTGGTGGGCGGGGAAGTCGCCCTCAGAGCGGGTCTCCTCAACACACGCCAAGTTAGGGCTGCTGGGGAAGGAGCACGTGATGCCCTTTTCCGAGCTGCCAGCCCTTCCTTCTGTCGTCTCCCTGCTCACAGCCCTGCAATAGCTGCCCGCTGCTCTAAAGACTTTAATCCTTAACACATCATGCAGAGCTCTTTCTAGATCTGGTCTCTGACTAACTCCCTGGTCTTAAGTGACAGCACCGAAACAGGCCGGTGTGTGCAGGGAACCGCCAGCAGCTGATTCATCACAGAGCTGAGGAGCGCCGCTCCGTCCTGGGGGGAGAGCTGGGCCCCACTCGCCCCTGTTGGAGCCTGAGGATGGAGGTGGGGCAGGAGGGCACCAGCAGTGGGCGGGGCTGCAGGGACCGGTTTGGGAGGCCTTAGGGGACAGTCTAAGGAACTCGAACTTCACTTCATGGGTGACAGGGGGTCCCTGAGACATTTTAAAGAATTTTATAGAATGAATTGCTTGGGAGGGACCTCCGTTTTTATGGTGGTAAGAAGGCCATGCTTTAGCATCTAGCATGGGAGTAAAAAAAGAAAAAAAGGCATGTCAACACAAAGAGAAGAACCATTTTCCTTTACGATTTTTTTTGGGGGGGGGGTATCAATTCATTCACCGAACGACGCTTATGGAGAATTTAGCAGGGGCCAGGCGCAGCGAATACGCACTCACAATCCATTCTGATTTTCCCCCGAAACTTTAGGGCATAAAGCAGGCCATCGCATGGAGGACCACCAGGAACATGACAACTTATGGCGATGTGTTAAGAAAGACCCGAACAGGATGCTGAAATAGAAACCAGAGAAGTTACAAGGAGGGTTCCCACTTCTGATAAATTCTGGCAATGGCCTGACTGAAGGGGTGATGGCTGAGTCCCCAGAGACCAGACCCACCGACGAGGAGGGAAGAGCGAAGGGGGTGAGACAGGTGGCAGAGCGGGGACATCGGGGTGGCCGCATTCTGCAGGCTGAGGCGTGGAATGAAATCGCAGAGACAAACGCCAGGACACGCAGGGAGTGGCCCGTGCCGCTGGACAGTTGGGCTATGCCCTCGTTTTCTCCGGGGGGCACGACGCAGGGTGCTGCTAACACGGCTACGGACGTTTGCTTTTTACATGAATTATCCAATATACATATTTATTTGGGTACCAAATCTTTAAAAATATTTAAAAGCGATTGAGAATGATTATAATGAAGTTTTTCTGTAAATAAGAATCTGATTTTTTTTTTTTTAATGAGCCAAGTTATCTTTTGGTTCATTGGACAAAAGAGAAAAAATAAACACCATTTTAATTAGTCTTCTAGGAAAAACATATTAACTTCTTCATCTCGCAGCTAATCATTTGTTGCTGAGACTAGACAAGGGGAGTCTGACTTCCAGAACAGAATGTTTGAGGTTGTGTTTAAGCAGTCTAAAAGTTGTGTCTTTCTCCCTAAGCTGGCAATCAATTTTCTCTGTCAGTGCGTGTCATGCTCACAGAGAAAAACAAGTCAGATGACCCGTATCCCAAGTCAGGGAGGCTGATACCATTTACAGCACAGCCTCTCAGATAAGGTTTCATCCCTTTGGTGCGGGAAGATGTCAGGTCTCATGACGCGGCCTGGACCATTGTGATTTGGACCTGGCACAATTCTACATGCAAGTTGCGGGTATAGAGTGCATTTCAATGAGTGACTTGAGAAAAATCTGTACAAATCTTATTTCCTTACATATCACACCCCCCCCATTAAAAAATATTGGTTGCGTTTCCTATGAACTGGAAAACACAATGTAATTATTCTAATACTGAAAAGTAATTGGAGCAGGAGCGAAGGTTGTTTAAAAGCTAAAAGGCTGCTTAGACAAATTTAAAACTCATTTACCTGCATCTGGAGTATATTTATTGGAGAGGGAAAAAGAGCTATGACTCCGGCTTATCTCTAAGAGCTGAATAAAAATGACCTGCCATCAGGTTTAAAGCTGTGTTAGTGGTCAGCTAAATTTATAACCAAGCCATTAAATTATATGAAAAATGATAACATGTTTGACGTTCTTTTATTCCAAACTTTCTCCCAGGATTTTTTAAAATAATTTCTCTTTATTACAAAATGTGATCTTCTACTGCGATAAGTTTATTCCATTGTCATTTCCCTATTAATGAGATTCTGGCTTAACAACGCAGTGGAATTATAATAGTGAGTGGAATTCTGAGGAGCTATCCTGTACGACAGTTATGTAACGTGTCGAGCCGATCCCTATGAAGCCATACTTATTTAATTATAATGAGGCCAACTCCTTGAAGAACACATGTTTGTGTCTCATATAACTAATTAATGAAGACTGAAATAATTGATGGTGAATGTAACAGAAGTATACTGGTAGATACCAAAGTTTATCTCCTTTTTCACCATTGGTTCTTTATCTGTGCTACTGATATTAATTGAGTAATTTGACAAAACAATAGCTTTGTTTGCTTTCTATCCAAATGGTGCGACATTCCTATGGAATGCACTGTATGAGATTAAACACCTGAAAATAAATGATGACTGTGGATTACTGTAGAAAATTAAAATTAGTATCAAGCAGTCATTTTTAAATAATTTCCTTAAATTTCTAGATCATACTTGTCTGTTTCCATGGATAAGAAAGTAGTCTAAACTTCCAAGCTCAATTATTTCATTTTTAAATGACTGAAGCTTTTGTCTTCATTAAACATAACACATCAGGACTGCACTGATTGATCCTTCCAGAAGTAGAACAATCTTCATTTCCATGATTTGAAATCAAAATAAATTCTAAAACCTTCTGTCTTCAGCAACGCAATAACATCAGTCGGTTAGCCACGCCTGTGAGTATCCATGGAAGTATTATATAATGTTAGATGAATGGATTTTTAATAAAGTTGAGTATAGGAGATAAAGATAAAAATAAAGAAAAAAATGATAAAGGACGAAGTATTTCATGAGTTGTGGACCACCTGCCGTAAATAATAAGGCTGAGCTAGCTAAGAGGAAAAGCAGAGTAGAGATCCCTTAGCTATCAAGAAATTTTACAAGAATGACATCACAGTTTATGTTTTCGAGAGCAGTGAGAGATGAATGACACCAGTACCTGTATCCAGACCCCACAAGGGACCATAGACACAGGGTTTTGAGCGAAATGAGCCTTTTACCCTTTAGTTTTAGTTTTTCCTTTCCAGCCCAAACTTAGGATGTCTTTTCAAACACTTAGCTAATTGAGGTAAAAATAATCTTTTAGGTCAAGATACGACCTCGTTACTGGAAAATGTAAGTATCTTTCCTCAAATAGTTACATATATGTCAAAGACTTATATCTTTGATTTATTGGGTGTTCGCTTATGTTTTCCAAAATTGCCCAGTTCTTTGGAAAAATCTTACTGGATTTATGTAGATAGTTTTCCAAAAGGACTGTCCACAGTCTTTTTGTAGTGTGCTACTTTGTTGGGAAGTAAAGGGAATCTACCTATTTCTCATTGTGAGTTGTTGTGTGTTTTTCATTTGGAGGAACATGTACAGGCTGTAGATGATACCAATCTTCTTTGTCTGCCATCTTTTTGCTGATGGGTGAAGAGAGAGCCGTGTGTTTCTGTATCTGTCTTTTGCTTACAGTATGAGATAATGGATTTACCTTTTCCCAAGGGTCTGAATTCCACTATCCAAAAGGAGGCAAGAAGGGTTTCCCTCAGTCATTCATTGAGATATATGTGACTGCACCAATACCTGCTTTGGTGAAAGGGGGACCTAAATCCATCTCTCACATTTTTACTAGAGTAGCTGTGGCACTGGGCTAACTACTCAATGTTCAAACAGAAATATTTTAACAGTAGTATTAGATTGAAATGAAAAATGTGAATGGTATATAATTCGCACAGGGAAACTAGTTTGTAAGCAATGAAGATTTTTTTACTTAAAATTTCAGGTTTTAATAAAAAAATGAATGGGAAAATTGCAGTCACAAAGTATTGCAAATGTTTTCTCTTATTGAAAAGGAAAAAAAAAAGCAGCTCTCTAAAAACCTTTACCTTTCTACTTATTTCACAATCTTAAACTTAGATACAAGCTTCATGAACTTTTGATTCTTTGTTGTTCTCAAAAGAAGCCCAATTTAATTACAAGATAATGTAAAAATTCACATGTTCATTCCAAGTATGAATTATATAAGATTTCCAGAACGAAGCCAAGTACTATGCACGATGTCACGGTAGGTAAACGGCCTGTTAATTTTTTTTTTTCCAGATCAGTTTACATCGTGTAACTATAGCTTTGTTTTATCTACCTTTAAACTCAATTCACCCAACAGTAAAGGATCTGAACTGGTAACACAGTCTAGATGACACGAGATAGTGTCACGTGGTACAAATGGAGGCTTCATTCTCTTTTTTTAAAGAAACCTCTTAAGGCAGGCACTTGACTCCAAGACATTTTTGCACACCACAGCCCAAGGCACAGCGTGTAAGCCACTGATGACAGAGATAAATTACTTCAAGCTGAGAAACATTTTCTCCCATGGGATAAAGACAATTTTATTCATGGACGAACCCCCGTGGAGGGGACCTTATCGTCACGTCACATTACCATAACCATCAAATGCATACAACATCTAAGTCCAGTCGATGGAAGATGGGAGCCTGCGGACGTGTCACAGGGCGTGGTGAGAGGACCAAGCTCTGCTCTCCAGCCCACGTGCCTCAGAAGCACTAAGCTTCTCAGTACCCTGTGACGTAGGTAAGCCGTTTCCTGTGCGCCTCAGTGTATCCAAGGTAAGGCTTCTCCTGCTGATGGTCGTCGACCGTAATGATAGCTGTGAACGTAAAATGTCTACCTGAGTTTCCTCAGGAGGGACCGTATCTAACTGTGTGTTTGCGTGACGTCCTCATGACATCCTTAGCACATGGCTGTGTCTTAGAGTGACCTCCTTCACAAAGCAAGTGCGCAGGCAAAGGCAGCTCTCTGTGGGCCCTGGCCGGGAGCGTGGGGGAGGGGAAGAGCTGCCAACACACCGGGCCAACTCAGGTGCCTTGGTCCTCGCACTTTCTTTGTAGCTGCCTGTCTCTGGGCTACGACCTCAGGAGGGGCTGGGGGTGGTAAGACACAGCGGGTTCGTACTTGTCTGTCCCGGGGAGTCAGCCGTGTGAAGACGCCGCAGGGTGACGGAAGAATGCCTCCTGACGTGGATAAACGGCCGCCAAGGTCTCTGGGCTCAGAGGAAGAATCGAACACACAGACTCGGTGTGTTTTGTACGGAATCGCACGAGTCAAAGAGCTACGAGGCACCGCGGAAAACCCCTGGTGGCTACATTATTTTATAGCTTCACTAAGTTGACTTGATATTTCTACATATTTCTACATGTGGAGTAACTGCTAGATAAATGAAAATTTAATTCCACCGGAAGATGTGCGGACACTAACAGTGATTCCTCTGCAAAAACCAATCCTGCTGAACGACACGTTGCTGTGGGCTCTCATAGCCGGTGGCCCCAAAGCAGACAATGTCGCTTCCCTTTTTGCTGGGAAGCTGATATTTAGGAGTGATGCTGTTGATTATGTTTTTTCCCTAAGTCCCATATACACTTATGTTTGAGTTTGGTGCCAGAAACAAGTGCTTTTTCTCAAAGTCTTGATATTGGTCCTTTCTAAAACCGACTTAATCCATTAATAATAAAGCTAAAGTTTTACATTTTCAGCTAAAGGCAGAAAATACTTTGATCGAACCTTTTATTCTAAAGCTAATAAATGTATTTAAGTATGCTGAATATTTATAAATCATTTATACTAAATGTTTTTTCTATTGTGTAACCTATAGTCAAGAAAGATTGAAAAGAAAGAGTTATGAAATTAATTTTGAATGAGTTTAATTTGATGTGGGCTGGAAGTCCAGGGGAAACTTGGTGCACATCTCAATGGAGAAGTCGGGTCCTTTCGGGGCTTCTGAGGTTCAGTTCATACATGTGTTCATGCCTCCCCCATTACCAACATCCCTCAGAGGCCCCTTGTCTTTTAAGGAAATTTTCTAGACGCCTATGAGTCGCCCATGTATGCATGGAAGCCTGGGGAGTGTGGTCCTTTAGCCGTTTGGCAGTCTACTTGGCTGACACTCAAGATTCTATGACAACAGAAGGGGAGAGTGGACATTGAGGGCCACCAGCAGTCCACACAGCACGCGCAGGTAGTTCCAATGCAGAGGTCGGTTGGTCAAAATGAAGTGAATGATGACACTGAACATCCTAGGGAAGGACAACAGGAGAGGTAACCACAAAGGCCACTGAACAGTCAGTGAGCAAATGCAGTTGAGACTGCTGGAATAGCTTCATTAAAGGGACAACAGCTGAAGAAGAGCTGGAGGAAGGGTAGTGGATCCAACACTGTTGCCTACCCCGATCCCCTCTGCTCCTTTCTTTCTGTCTGGGAGACCCCATACTTGAGGCATTAGGTCCCTAGGATAACCAACATTTCCAAAGAATGGGAAACTATCAGTTACTAAGCCTCACTTAAGCTGAGAACTCGACATAGACTTAAAGGGTTCTTGAAGAGAACCTGAGAGCCTCCATAAACATACTGGAGGGGCAGGGGGTCTTGAACCCTAGGTTGAGAAACATTGGTCTAAGCCCATGAAAAGGAGCGAGATATTTTCCTAACTGTCGGGGCAGCACATCGTAGTGCCGAAGTGCCCAGTCTAGGGCCAAACTGCCTGGGTTTCCACCTTAATTTTGTCCTTCACGGATAGCAGGTTTTGGGGCAAATAATGTACCACTTTCCTATTTCAGTTTCTTTACCTGTGAAATGAGAACAATAATAGTACCCACTTCATAGGTTATTACAAGGATTCAATGAGCTAATATTTACCAAGGACATAAAACAGTGCCCGCCACACAGCTTGCGCTCCGCCTTCATTACGTAGATGTTTACGTTTCACACTGTTTCTCCCTCCTCGGGATCAGTAATTCTCAACATCACGGAATGCCCCTCCCTTCACCTCATTGCCTATCTCTTTTCCCGTTGTACTTGGGGAGCATAAGAGAGGGGTCCTTCTGCTGCCTCATGTTTCCTTTCAGCCTCAGTTCACTAGTTACACAAGGAGAACTCAGAGACCCCTAGTTTAGCGAGGAGTCAGCTCAGTTCTTAACCACTGCCCTTTGTCCCTCTCAGATTCTACCTTGGGGAAGGGGGAGAGTATTCTCTCTTTCGAAAAAGAGCAGAATGGGTTTGAATGGGACACTGCAGCTTCTACCTGCGTGCTCCCTTAGCCTTTCTACACTTCAGTTTCTTCACATGCCAAAGGGAATAGCAATAGTTCATAGCGTCGTGCTGAGAATTAAATTAATGATGGGTATCGAGGTCTTCATCATGGTGCCCAGCATGTGGCAAATGCTCAGTAAATTATATCCATGGTTATTTTTAGAATCGAAGACATTATAGTGTAGGTTCTGTGAGCCCCAAAGGTCAGCCAGCTGATGAACTGTCATGTGAACTAACATGTCCTTTCAAATGCTAAGATGTAGGAATAGTGGGTGCTTGGAAAAAGTCAAAGGGGAACCACCATCGCTGAGGAGATGAGAAGGAAAAGGGACATTCTGATGATAAGGAGGTGAGTCGTGGCCAGGGCTCTGTCTTACACATTTTATGCTCTGAACCACCAACGACTTTTTTCCGAAGAGAATTTTTGACATTATGCAAAGATCGAAATTGAAATTAGAACTAAATGGATTTCTGACCACTTCACGAAGTGGAACAACAATTGCTGTAATGCATGACATGAAACCTCAATGCAGAAACAGGGGACTTGAATAGCGTATGAAAGTAGCATGTCAACTTATTTCTTGGCATTTCTGGATGGAAGTGAGAGTCCCCTCACTAACAGCCTATGTTAGCATGGTCGTAGGCAATTATTTTACAAATAAAAGAAGTCCCTTGAGAACCATTTTTCAAAACTACTGCATAGCTAGAGAATTCCCATCACTGGATGGACAACCCCATTCTATGATTTAGCTTTCTTCCATTTTTTTTTTTTGTGCTCTCAGATCCCTGTGATTGACAAACATATACCATTCTCTTTAGCTGAAACCAAGTATTTGTCTGCTATTAGATTTGAGTTTTCTCAGCTAGCATAGGATAATCAAAGTGATAACAGTACATCAAACTAATTAATATTTTCTTTTCTCAGCTCAGAGGGACCTTTATAGAAATGTCCCCCTGGAAACACCCATTGTCACAATGAAAGCTGTCACATGGGATTTCCTATATCCAGGGAACCTGCATACGTAGTAGTCCGAGGTAGAGGTCAAATATTTTCTTTTCTGCTCTTTGATCCACACCGGAAATTTCTTGGGAAGTTTAAACAATATTCATTCAAGTCCATTTTGTTGGCAAAGGCAATACTTTATCGATTGTGTCACACAGACGTGTACTATACAATTTCTAAGTTTTTTCCCATGTCACCTAGAGTCCTTTTTGACGAAGTTAAATTAATATAAAAGTTTATCTTCTCATTATTTTATAAGGAGATAACTTGCAAAACATTACATATTTTTGGTATAAAAACTCCTGTGAATTTACGTCTGAACTTGAGATGGCCTTTGGCCTGCAGAAGACAAAACGCCTGACCTATTCTTGGATATCTCATTACGCACTGGGCCAGACAATGTTAGCACACAACACATTGTTAAAACTGGACAGAAACAGAATCAACTGCTCTAAACCTTCAATGAAGTGAGGAGGTAACAATTTCTACAAAGGGATCGCTCCATTTTGGGCCGAAATTATAGTTCTTTAAAGTAAAAAAAGGTTCACCAGATGGCAGGCAGCTTGAATTCACGATAATATGTATCTTTTTTCTTCTGAAAGAAAGAGGCATTTGTTTCCTGACACGTTATCAGAAAAATGGTTCATTTTTATTCTTCATCTGTCAGTCAAAGTTGTCACTACATTTAGTGGCTATTTATTCTGCACATCATTCCTGCCTCTAACAGCGCTGTCAGCCTGTCTGGTGTTCCGTGCCAGCAATGCACAAGTTCTGGATAGTCACTTCCTCCTTCTGTCGTAAATCCCAACCCAGTCATTGCAAGAGGTTCTAGCCTGCTCACCCTTCTCTCTGTTCCTCATTTTTAATCAACATAGGAACTACTGACATTTTCTTTGATTAGTGGAGATTTGTTTTGACTTATTCCCGGAGTCAAAGTGTTTGGTTTAAACTGATCTCTTGTGCGTTTCCACTTAGCATTTTGGGGGACAAATGGTACAAGTTCAGATTTGACTGGTAAGGGTAAAGGTGCAAATTGATCTGTATCCTTCATATCATAAGTATTTCAATGAACTTAGCTTAGTAAATATTAAGAAATCAATAGCGAAATCAATTTGCATTGCTTATTACGTTCACAGTTGTCTGAGAGCTCAGAAGCTCACACCACTGAGACACAATGTAGGCCGAACAAACTGGGAATTCCACCTCATACATAATTTAAAGGCAGTTGGTTTTGCAAAACAAAGCAAAACAAAACAACAAAAAAGAAACCAAGCCAAAACAAAAATCGAGTACTCTCATCTTGTCTTTAGCACTAAGGTACTGCATGATTGTAAATACATTAATTAACCTCTTCATTCCACTAACACCCTGGGTGATGCAGTGAAAACCAAAGTATCACATAAAACAAAACTATTTATTCTTGAAAGATTTTTATTAGGACTTCATCATCTAAATGTTGATAATAATAATCTATTTACCAAGAAAATATTAACGAATGAATGTCTAACAAAGATAAAGGCTTCAAACGTCATTATTTGAAAGAACCATGGAATATTCTGAAATCTCCAATTTCCAAAAGGAATTTTAGTACTTGATTTTATTTTTTCAAAGGACAAATGTTTCATCGTATATTACTGTAGCAATTATTTTTTAACTTTTCTAACTTATGATTAAGGAATCTAACTATAGAGCAGTTATTAGATACAGAAAAGCTAAAATCTGTCCTAAGAAAGAAATAATCTCCCAAAGTAGAATGTACTCCTCATTTGCATAAAGGTCGCATTGTGTGACATTGTGAAGAATATGGGTTGGGTGACTTAGCATTGCGTCCCACCTTTTCCATTAAAATGTCCCCTGACCACTTTGGGTCTTAGTTTCTTCCTGTGTAAAATGAAAGGGTTGGGCCATATGAGCCAAAGATTTTTCTTATCCAAAGATTTTCTTTTAGAATTTCGAAACTGATTTATGTTGCATATAAAAATGGAGAACTTAATAAAAATAATTTAAAAAGTTGAGATGGTAATTTTGAATATGAAGATGAACCAAGTTGAGAATGAATATACCACAATGTATTTAGCTAAAATGACTGATATGCAAATGATGGCATTCCTTAGCTTAAAAATAGAATCTATATTCTCTGCATTGAATAATGGACTGCCCTGAAAAAAATCAGGCAATGCGGATGACCTGACCTCAGGATAGCTGTGTTATTTCTGAACCAGGGTTTCTCTACCTCAGCACTGTAGACATTTTGAGATGGGTATCGCTCTCTGTCGGGGGGGGGGGGCTCTCAGATGCATTTTAGGATGTTTAGCAGCCTTCCTGGCCTCTGTCTGCTAGATGCCAGTAACATCCCCACCCTCGGGTTGTGACAACCAAAAATGTCTCCAGATATTTGTCCCCAGTTGAAAAATCATTACTCTAATATGATCTAGCTTTCTCTGGGTTCCTGATTTAACCTGTGCCCATGATACCAGAGTTGTCATAATATTTCAACACCTTTCAAACATGTACAGTAGACGCTCAGTTAACCGGCACCCATGGGGGTCGATAGCTGCTGGATAAATGTAGCACTTCTTTTATTTTTTTTTTCTGGTTGCTTGAGAGTGCCAGTTGTTGGAGTTCCAGTTAACGGGGAATCTATTGTATATACTGAGGGTGCCAAAAAAGTATACATTTAAAGCGATGTTATTTATGTATTATTTTTCGAAGTTAAATTGAATTCATAGCAATGTGTACTATGACGTTCGCTCAAAAGATGGTGTTAATCAAATGAGTGCTAGTGTCACCATGTGACAGGCAGGACAGTCAAAGAAAATGGTGAAAGACGGTTGTCGTTCGAGGAGTGCAAGACCATTCGCCTGGAATATGGATGGGACAAAGAGGTGCGGTTGAGTTTCCCCCATGTTCTCCTGACTTAACACCCCTTGATTTCTACCTATGGGGGACCTTAAAGGATGAGGTGTGCCATAGAAAACCAGCTACACTGGTGGGACTTGGGGAAGAAACTGAAAGGGCATGTGCAGTGATATAAGTGGGCACTTTGGTCATCGTTGCTCACGCGGTAGTTTGCCGTCATCAGAAGTGTCTGGGTGCTGATGCTGACCACCTTGAGCAACTCTTGTCATTGCAGAAGTCAAATGTGACTTGTATTCATCTTTTGTTATCAGTATATATTGAGTATTACCATTTTGATAGCTTTTTCCTTTCTTAAAATGTGTCTATATTTTTTTGACACCCTCTGAACATGTCTGTGAACAAAGGCACCAGAAATAAGAATTGTTACCGTTAGTGTGGAAGGTGTAATACATGAATGCTTACCTGTACCAGGCACCAAACGATGTTTATTTCCTGAAACCAGTGTCTACACAGGGAACAACTCTGTTATATGAAAAATATAATCTTTGTTCCCAAAGGCCTTACCTAGCTGGAGAGACGCACAATCCATAAATTTAGAATGGACTTCAGACCATTTACAAGGTAGCACCCTGGTGGAGTGGGGCTGACTGAAGAGGATGCTGAGTGAAGGGCTGACAAGAGTAACATGGGGTGGAGAGGAGTGAGGTGGCAGATCCTCACAGGGGGAAGTCCGCTAGGGCAGAGGATGAGGGACAGCAGATCCACCCAGCAGCAGTGAGAACTCAAAACTCAGGAGAAAGGCAATGAAAGCCGTGGGAGGAGCTGGCGGAGTCCTGAGGTCCCACCTAGGCGTTGGGCTTTAATTTTACATGGAAGTGATGAGAAAGCTGATTTTGAGAGGGGCAGTGAAGTAAAAGGAGCTTTCTGATGAAATCACCTTTCATTTCTAGGACAAGAGCTTTGGAGGAAATTGAAAGGCTACTCAAAATGCCGTTTGACTTCCCAGGAGGGCTGTCAGGGGAGGATTTTGCAGGTGATCGGTATGGAAACTTAAGAGTCTAGCCCGACTTACATACTCAACCATTTCAGAGCAGCTGAATTGTTCTGTGACCAAGCTATTGTACTTGTATTGTGCAGTAGCTATGTCTTCATTGCAGAATACTGAAAATGTCACCCCCCCGCCAAATAAATGCCAAGGACAGCACTGTCAGAGTATCCAGAGTAAGAAACCACAATATATTAATAGAATACTGGCCAGAGCATGGATGTTGGGGTCACATGGGTTTGGGCTTGAGTCCTGACTCCATTATGTACTCTTTGTGCCTTCATAAATCTTCTCTTCTGTAAAATGGGAATAAGAGGTATAGTAGAAGGAATTGTGTGTTGGAAATACTGGGATGAATCAAATACAATATAAAATATAATGTAATATATAATTTACAATATAAAGCACTTAGCAGAGTTCCTGGCTTCTAGGAAGGGCTCAATAAATGTGCACCATATGATTCTTCATGATAAAATGTAAATGCTTTTTCTCAAGAGTTTAAAATAGGTACTGGAATCTCTTGAGGTTGACTTTTCCATGTAAACATGCTTTGTGAATTCACAAAATGAGAATTTTTATTTTAAAATTTTTTCCAAGGATTTATGTATTTTTATTAGTTTCAGGTGTACAAACCAACATAGTGATTAGATATTTATGTACTTCACAAAGTACTAACCCCATCAGTCTAGTACCCATCTGACACTGTACATAGTTATTGGAATATTACTGACTGTATTCCCTGTGCTGTACTACATATCCCCGTGACTATTCTTTGTAAATTATAGTTGACATTCAATGTTATTTTGTATTATTCTTAGGTGCACAGCATGGTGCTTAGACATTTATATGATTTACGAAGTGATCCTCCCACTAAGTCTAGTGCCCATCTGACACCCTACGTAGTTTTTACATTATTGACTATATTCCCCCCACTGTATTTTCCATCCTCATGACTCTTTTGCAAACTATCAATGTGTACTTCTTACTCCCTTCACCTTTCCCACCCAGCCCCCAAACCCCCTTCCCTCTAGTAACCATCAGTTTATTGCAAAATGAGAATTTTTTTTAAATACAAAAATCTGGTATGAGATGGAAAGCTTCAGCTATGCTTGGAGGACAGAAAGTGGCCACAGGTCACCCTTGTTGGTGACCAGAAGGCCAGAGACAGAAGGAGCAGACAGGGTCAGCGTTCCCGAGGAGGGTGATGGAGAGAGGGGAAGCTGGGCCTTGCGTGAGGGTGGGTCCACCGGCTGGTGCAGGACTCCGCAGTCCCGCCCCGGGGGAAGAGGTATTTCTTGGAAGGAGCTTTCTGATGTTCCAGGGGGTACTGGCATCTCCATAGTGTTTCCTGTAGCCCCCTTTCCCTTCAACTCCAAAGGAAAAAGCAAGGAGGGTGTGGAGCAGCTCAAACTCATCCTGCCAGTCCCAATCCAGGGGAAGAAGAAAAGGGGGCCTCCTTCCTTGTGCAGAATGAGCTGAGGACAACTATATAGTTCTTGTTCTGGGACCGGTCCCTCCCCAGAGCCATGCCATGTCACTTCCCCAGACGTCCCTTGTGTGGGTGAAGGAGGTGGCTCTACAGACAGATAGTAGTTTCAATCCTAAACTGAAGGATCCCATAGGGGATATACCTTAAGCCAAAGTTACTGATCAAAAAGAAATGTGACCTGCTGTCAGAATGGCAAGTAGGAGACAGGGCAGAGAAGAGAGCATGCCAACCCCAAGGTCTGGTTATTTGCTGTGCCCCAGGGACTCACGGAGTGCTGGTTTACCAAACCCAAGGCGGCCACTTTGAACTTTTGGTTCTAGGCCCCCAACACCAACCTGTGGGTTTTGATTTATGAAAAGGAGTAAACAGTGTCCTTCCACATGAGGCAGTTCTAACTTCAGTTTTCACACACACTGTCTTTGAAGCTCTGCAGTGACCCCTGGTCCTCCCAAGTGTTGAATTCTTCCTGCACTTGTGCCTCACCCTGTCCTGCCCTCCCTGGTTTCCGATGCTTTTGACGTTGCCTCTCACTTCCTTCCTTCTTTTGACTTGGGTTTACCTGCCTCCAGGCTATCTGTCCACTGTGTTCCTATGACTGGGTTCCAATTCTTCCCTGGCTCGTTTCCTGCTGTCATTCTCGTCCTGGCTGACAACCCCTCATTTCACAATTTGTTGCTGCTCATGTTTCGGTGTGACAAAAGAGGAGGGCTGATGGGACATCCGAAGGGACTGCCCAGTGTTTTACAAAAGAAGAGTGGAGGCATGGCAATCATGAATATTGAATTTGTTCTTCTAAGTCCTCATACTGTTGCAACTTAGCTGAGTCTGTGACCTGACAGTGCACCCGTCCCTACAGTGTGTATAGCTTGTGAAGGCAGGCGAGGCATTTGGGGACACCGCCAGGGAGGAACCTGATGAGATGGGATTGTATAGTTTTGAATGGAAACAATCCTCCCTTCTGTCCTTCGCCTCTCTGCCTACCTTCCCTGCTCTCCTGGATGGTTATCCAGAGTTGGCTTGAGCTCGACCTGTGCGGGTGATGGGCTCCTTATCTATTTTATTAGCCAGATTGTCATCCTGCCATTTCATGTTTATTAAGTATGGCATCTTGTTATCACAGATGACACTTTCCAGACACCAAGTGTGTCAGCAAAAGTCAGTTCAAGTCTCACATTGATCAGTGTTTTGCAAGGAATGTAGGCTTTTAATTCCTATCTATCCGTTGGTGTAAGTAAACGCCCTCTGACGTCTTCACGACGTTTTTGACTTCTTTAGAAGTACGACTGCGTCATTACGTCACCTGACAGCACGTGAAAGGTACCACAATCCCGCGCTGGCTTTCTGTTCTGAGCTGTTCCCTTTCATCTGGTTTTCCTTATCGTCCAGTCTACGGTTTATGTTGTGTTGGTCAAAATGATTTATTTGTAACTAAAATACATCATTCTCATCGTCTAAAATTCAGCCTGAAGTGAAAAATTGGGGTTGATCTAAAGGCCTAATATCAGTAAACGGTGAAGTTCAGAGTTAGAGTGCATGTATCTCATGGACGACGGGCAACCTGGGAAAATCCTGATTTCAGACACGGATTCATAGCACGGAAAGTGCTTGCTACACAACCTAAGAAGAAAGTGCAAGATGCAAAGTCAGACAGTACAGTTCACAATAGGTGAAAACGCAGCTAATGTACATGAAGGAAAATACTGGAAGGAAAACACCAAATGTGAACAGAGTTTATAGAGGGTATAAGCTTATGGTTGGTTTTACGTAGTTTTCTTTCTGTATTTCTATGTTTTCCAAAAACGGTAAGTGTGTATTATACCATAATTAAGGCATACATTTTTGTTTAGTTAGACCTCACTTAGATCCTTTCAAGTTACATCTTCTAGCTCTTTTCCCCCTTAAAAATCTCCTCCCCCTTATGTTCATTACCCTTTGTATCTTTGAAATAGCTAAGTGTTCGTGTGTACATCTGAACAGCTCTCATCAGCAATATCTTTAATGCTGCTTCCTTGTTACTGGTGTGTATGGCTCCAGGTGTTTGTAGTAAACAGTATATACAGCTGCTTGGTATCTAGTAATCAGAAAAACGCTTTTGTTTTTTGTGTGGTTGGTTTTTTAATCACGGTGTCTAAAAAAAAGCAGGGAAGTGCAGGCTTTTCCATGAGCCAGCAGTCAGGAATCAAAGTAAAATGCAACACGGAAAGGGAATGACTGGTTCTGGCGTGCTTTGTGCTAGGCATTTCCACGTTACCTTGTTTATTCTTTCCAGCTCCGTGAGGAGAGAGACTTTGACTCCTTTTCTCAGATAAAGAAACGTCGGCTCCCGGGAGCCACGGGACTTGCCATAGATCACACAGCCAGTACGTGCTGCCTCTTCTCGACTTCACCCCCTGCTTTACTTGGTTATGAGCACATCTGTCTGGCAATGCACGTCCACTTAGAGCAACCACACAATTTAAGACATAAGTTTGGGAATGCATGGCAGAAATGTGTGTGTACATACATTCTTTTGTTTGTCATTTCGTATCATGGCAACTTACTTTGTGTATTGTAAGTTCCGTGTTGGCAGAGAACCCGTGTTTCTATTCTTTTGTCATTCTCTACTAGGACCAGAGTTCACAGAGCTTTTAGTCTGAATCCTCAGTAGGTGCTCCTACCCAGCCATTAAATCTTAGTAGTATACTTGTATACTGCTCATGGCACACTATTTAGTACTGTTTGGGATGCAGATATGGCCTGGTGCCTTTTATTATGTTACAATATCATGTAAATGGATATTTGCTATTGAGACAACAAGGATTCGTAGACAATCAAAACAATTAGTGTGGGAGCTGTAGCTGTAATGTAAGTGTAAGATTGAGAGAATTAAAGTTGGCCTACTTTGTAGTTAGTTTTCATACAAGAATGGTGAAAAATGCTCATGTCTAATGATACTTATATAACTCCTTTTTAGCAGAAAGTCTCTTAAGTTAGTGATATTTTCTGAGGTGTTAAAGTGTTGTAAGAGCCATTGAATTATAAATACATGGCTGAAATGAGACTGCTGGTCAGATCAGTAAGCAAAGCTGTACTAATTAAATCAATTAAATCACCAGTGACCGTGTGTATGATGGATTCCAAATACAGTAGACTCTCAGTTAACCAGATCTCAAGCAACCGGCAAAAAAAGTTGAAGGAATAACACTATATTTATCCAGCATCTATCAATCCCCACGGGTACTGGTTAACTGAGAGTCTACTATATATTGTTGAATCAGAATATTTGACAAAAGCAGTAAGAAAATCATAACAGTTGAAACACCCTAAAAAACAAAACGAAACAAACACAAACCCAAAGCTACTAGGTCTTATCTTTATACGTTTTTACTCTCATTCAGCAAAAGTTTATGTGTATCCTAGAACTGTTTGATTGTTTAATTAATTAACTGAATATCTAATCATGTTCTGGTATTCTGTAGATAGAACACTAACTACAAAGGTAGAAGAGACAGTTCCTGGAGTCAAGGATGCTAATGTGCAGTACATTGTTTGTATGACTATACCAGCACGGACACAGCGGAGAGGGGGCAGTGTACGGTGAGTACAGGAGGAGTCAGTGCAAAGGCTTCCCTCGGGTTATCCAGAGGTGCCAGTGCTGCTGGCCAGAGGACGGTGAAGCTTTTCATAGCATTTTGCTGCAAGATGTGTGATGTTTATAATGCCATGAGCTACGTAGCTCCGTCCCCGGGCCGTGTTGCGTGCAAAGGAATTCAGCCACCAACAGTAATTTCCGACGATCTCAAATACCTTCCCTGTATTTCTCAAATACCATGAAGGATACAAATAACTCTCAGAAAATTTCCTCAAAGTCCCCCTTCTCTCTTTCCCACAAGCTGCCTGCACAGCCCACAGTGATTCTGACTCCTAGCTTCTATTCTGAGCCACGGCCTCGGCCCCCAGGTTGGGCTGTCTTCCTGGGCCTCCGCACACCCTCTCCTGCTCCTGGTCGTCACTGACTCTAAGTCCTTCCTACCACCTCGTGGGCACTGCTCTCTCTGTGGCTGCTTGGAGGTTTCTCCACTCACAATGCCAAAAGCTTTGTGATTCTCACATCTCTTCTTGTCTCAGAAGACAGAGGAGGGTACTAATCTGTGCAAAGCCAGAATCTTCTTTAGCAGCCAGGAAAGATCCCCAAATGAGCAGTTTTTGTCCCCTTGTTGAGGTACCCAATATTTCTTATAGCCTACCCGCTCTGAGGCCCTGCACATTATGCCTTTAATCTCTCTACTGAATTCTTCAGTCAGGCTGCTGGCGCCTATGCATCTTGTATGCCCATTGTTGCACACTTTGGTGCAACTGTGCATCACGCAGGAAACATCCTTCCTCTGTGGAGATGTAGGCCAGATCAAACATATTTGTGATGTCATTCATATGGAAGAGAAAAGACAAGAATTCCTCCTGTAAACATTTTCTTTCCTTAGTCCATTAAAGTACTTCCCAGTATTATTGGTCTTGGTACTTTGATTTCTTTTTTTTTCTGGACTCATATGGAAAAAAAAGTGGATTCTTTCTTGTTAATATTCATACACATGTTTACATGTGATGCAATCAATAAATCATCATCAAAGAGATTGTTTACCAAAATATATTATGTTCTAAAAATTGATCCAATAAGTAAATAGCTATGAGTATCAGTATGTATATTATAGGAATGAATTGGATGAAGTATTTATGGATTATGGGCTGAGAGATGAGTATTTTAGTAGTGAGGGGGCTCTGCTACCGTATCGGTAGATTGATTACACATATATGTATGTATCTACGTAACATACATATATATGGCACACGCATAGTTTTAATAATGATGTGTGGTATAGAAAAAGAACGGCACGAGTATTATAAAAAGTCTCAACCACATCTTCTCCCACTAAATTGCTCTCTACACCGGAAGTGCTCAAAGGCTGACCATTAGTGAACGCGGGTGTTTCCCAGCTCTCGGCTTCTTCCTGTCACCCACCTTGGAAGTGCTGTTGCACCGGCGGCTCACACAAAGTCCGGCACACCACAGTCACCCCAGTTTGAATGAAGCTTGACGCCCCCCCCACCATCAGAGCACGGAAGGTACCGGGTAGGGAGGAGCTGAGTGCGCACTGTTCGTTCATGCACAGCGTCACGATTCCTGCATGATTACAGAGTGGCGGGAGATGATTCATTTGAAAGCCCTATTTAAGGAAGGAAGTGAAAGTCAGAGGCTAAAAAATGACCCATAATCAGGTGCTGACAGTTGTGTGTTGAAAGGTCTATGTAAAGCCAAACTTTCCAACCACAAAAAGGGACCTGTTTTGTTTAACATTTTGGAGTGAAGAAATTAAGGGGAAAGCTGAGCTGAGATGAAAAGTCCAGAAATAGTTTCAACTTTCATGCATGACACAGAGAAATAAAAGAGCTCTAGTGAGCAGATTAAGCAAATAAATGTCCTCTCATGCATTTAATTTGAATTCCCACGAAAATCTGTAGAATTTGTAAGAAGACTCCACAGTTTATTTTTGATACAAGGTAGGCCACCTCGTATGCCAAAAATGGAGGATTCTGGGGTAGAATGTTCCAGTTGTTTTTGTTGATGTTCCCTGCTGCTTCCTTGTAAGTTGACGTATACAATGAATCCACTCATTCATTTATTCTTTTTTTTTTTTTTTTAATTCAACTACTTCATGCTAGGCATTGTGCTGGATTTTGGGGGTACAAAAAAGTATCTCTCTGTTAAGGAACTTAGAGTCTGGTTTGTGAAACAAGAGAAGAGATTTGAACTCTATAGTGTTGTTAAGTGTTGTGACAAAAATAAGCCCAGAATGCTAATTCAGACTGGGGGGGATCCAAGAAGGCTTTCTGGACCTATTAATATGCACGGGCTGCCCTTTGAATAAGAAGGCGTTTCACCGGAGGAAGGAGACGCACCAGAGCATGCTTGCTAAATGCACAGATTCTACAGCCAGGCCACCTGGGGTCAAGTCTTGGTTTTGCCAGAAACTATGCATGACTCCAGGCCGATGTCCGTCACTTTACTACATGAGTGGGGAAAAGTAAACAGTACCTACCACTTAGTCGTCTCAGGGTTGTGAGGATGACTACGTGCGTGAACACTTCCAAAGGACTCCGACAGTGCCCGTCTAGTCAAGTGTTGCGTTAGTGTGCGATGGATGAAGGGATGGGGAGGGGAGCGTGCTAGGAGGCTGGTGCGGCGAGGACAGAGTGTAGGCCCTACCTGAGAAGGGCTGAAGAACAGGCCTGAGCGACACGAAGGCTTCTTAAAGAATGCGGCTGCTGTTCAAAGCCCACGGAGAGCCACGGAAATATTTTAAGCAGGGAACTGATAAGATTAGATTCATGTTTTAAACAGGTTGCTCTGGAAACGCCATGGCCAGTCGATCTTAGGGTGGGAAGCAACTCTTGGGTCAAGGAGACAAATTAGTTTTTTCCAGATTTCCTGATAACAAGAAGCACCTGGGTGCTTTTTTAAACATACAGATTTCCAGGCTGTGTGCTAGGAGATTGTTCTGACTGAGAAGATTTGGGAAAGGTCCAGTCATCTCCGTTTTTAACAGGATGAAAACACACGCTTGCTGTCTTCAGGTGACTCCTGTCTTCACAGAGACTTTGCACTTAGGTGGCAGCTGGAGACGTGGAGGTGAGGACTAGTGAGGACTTAAAGGAAAGTAGTTGAAACAACGTAGTTGGAGGTCAGGAGGTAGACTTCAAAAGGTAGACTTGCACTTGATGACCGATAGGATGGAGCCAAGAATGACAGATTTTTGGCTTGGGTGGTTGGGCAGATTGTGGAAGAATCTGGAAGACAAGTAGGTCTGGCGGTGAGGTTAGTGAGTTCAGACTCGGAAAGGTTAAGCTTGGAGCATCAGGGAGGTTAGTGGGTTCAGATTCGGAAAGGTTAATCTCAGAGTGTCAGGGGTAGAAAGGTCCAATCAGAGGCTGCATACAGAATAAATACATAAAGTACAAGAAATAGGTTTGGTCTAGAGACATAAAATTGGAAGTCATCAGCATATAGGTAGTAACTGAAGCTTGTCATACTCCACCATTTAATTGCTGGATTGGGGAACACGATTGTATGTCATTATTAATTCACCAAACCAATTTTACATGCACCTTCTATGCCAGGCACCGCATGACACACATTTCCATAAAGGAGACTGAAAAAGCAGCTAAGAAGAATAAAAGGGTGTTGTCACTGAAGATACGGGAGAAGATTGTGTCAAATGATGCCAAGACGCCAGATGAGGTGAGGCGTGAAACAGGTCCCCTGGACTAATGGGAAGGCCAGCAGGTCACCGTCAGCTAGGGGAGAACAGGTCCCGCTGAGCGCTGGGTAAGGAGACTGCAGTGGAGGCCTGGCTTCAGGCGCTGACGGGCAGAGCGGAGGTGGGGGACGTGCGGCGGGAGACTGCAGAAGAGCCTAGGACGACCCCTGGCTGTCCCCACGCCCAGCGCGGGGTCTCTCCTCTCCGGGGGTGGAGTCTAGGCCGCCACCCTTTAATCTGGGCTTGGGGACGTGACTTGCTATGGGTACTTCCCGGAGAGCCCTTGTACGTGTGTCAAAACTCAGGAAAGTGTACATTTGAGAGACGTGTAGTTTAATATACACCCAGAAAGCTGCTAAAGAGAAAAAAGAGAAACAAAATACAACCTTCCAATTGTGCTTCTGACTCGTAAGTGTGGTAGCAGAATGCAGTCCTTCCAAAGATGGTCGCGTCCTTATGTCCCAGCCCGGAGCCGTGAGTGCGTGGAACGCTGTGGGACTGTGGCTGTTCTACCTGGCACGGCAGAGGGACTTGGCACGTGTCGTGGCCAGTTCGGGCCTTACCATCGGGGGTTATGCTGCGTGCACTGCACGGGCCCAGCGGCCTCCCGCAAGCCTTTAAAAGGGAAGCCACTTCCCTGGCTGGGTCAGAGAGACGAAACGGAGGGAAGAGCAGAGACGGAAGGACTCATCCTGCCGTCGCTGGCTCTGGAGGCAGAGGATGGCGACCATGAGCCAAGGAACGGGGGTCCCTCACAGGGTCAGAATGGACCAAGAGGACGGGTCCTGCCATCACCAACTGTAAATAACTCCAATGAGCAGGGAAAGGGCTCTCTCTTGCTATCTCCCTGGCGAAACGCAGTCTGCCCACCCCTTGGTTTTAGTGTGACGAGACGCACGACTGTTGACCTGCTAAACTGCGAGATCCTTAGTCGGCATGCTTTGATGTGGCTAAGTGTGTGGTAGTTTGCTATAGCAGTAGTCAAAACCAAATACACGCCGCTCTCACGGACAGAACGAGAACTTACAGGCTAAGGTAGCTGCTTGAACGACCCGTTTCCCAGCCAGAAATCACAGATAATCGAGGGTCGATTGCATTTTGCCTCCCTTGGTCACCTGCTTCAATTTTACTAATTTGAGGCTGACTCACCTTTTAAAATGCTGCTCCGGACGCTCAGGGACACTGCCACAGGCTGGTCTGACACAAGTTTTTTCTACCATTTTCCAACTACAGACTCCTCTCCTTAAATACTGTCTCATCAAGCATCCTTATTGCAAATTATGGTGTGTGTTGGT